>NW_020769428.1:2059863-2097272 GCF_900518735.1 Pseudonaja textilis
TCTCTCTCTCTCTCCCCACTGTTAATTCTGAAAACATCAACACTTTGTCACCAATCTCCTGCATGTAGTATAATCACATCTGAATAGTTTACCTCAAATAGTTTCCAAATACAGCAGTTGCAAGGAGTGTAACTGAGAAATAAACCTCAAGAGAAGCAGATGCTGCTTTCTATGGGCAGCAGTAAAACAAGGGGAAAGGAGGGGGGGAACCATCTTGTAAATACGAGCAAACTTCACTAAAAAAACTCTTTGCTGGGAAATGAAGTACATCGTCTATCTCAGCTTCTTTTCTTTTTCTTTTTTGAGAATCGCAAGTGCATTTTTTAAAAGAAAAAAGACAGATTTCACCTTAAACGCCTTTTGTTTAGTTCTGAAATAAAAAAAAAAAAAAGTTAAACTTTATTAAGTGTAAAATTGGTTTTTTTGAGATAGTCTTTGAAATGTGATGCGGAAGAAAGCAAATGGAAGAAAATCCGTTTTGTTTCTCCAGATTGGGGGGGAAAGGAATGGTCCCCCTCTTAAGCCAGAACTCAGAATAACAGAATAACAGAGTTGGAAGGGAGCTAAGAGGTCTTGTAGTCCAGTGGTCACCAAAAAGTGGGCCAGGGACCACTGGTGATCCGCGAGAAAATTTTGGTGTTCCACAGAGAAATGTCACCACAAAGCAATTAATCCAGGCTGCACAGGAACACAAGGCTGTGCCGCCCACATGGCCCGCGGGAACACAAGGCTTGCATCGCTTGCATTGCACACAACATGAGGTAGTGAGGGGAGGGGGGAAAGGGCGGGGGGGGGGAACTTGCCCCACGCGCCTGGCCTGGGCACTGGGCTGCTTCTTTCCGCTTCTTTCTTCTTCTGCTTTTAGCTGCATGCAAGGAAAGCAGCAAAAGTCTTTCTTTCTCTCCCCCAAGCTCTGCCAGAAATGAGTCTTTGGGACCCTGAAAGGCCTCCTGCTCCAAGACGCTGCGCTGGCAAAGATTCATTTCTGGTGGAGTTTGGGGGAGAAAAAGAAAGACTTCTTCTGCTTCTGCTGCTTTCCTTGCATGAAGCCAAAAGTCTCTCTCTTTCTCTTTCTCTCCCTGAGAACAGAGCTGGAGACGGTATCCTGCGATCCCAAATAAAGAACAATTGATCAGTAGGAAAACGGGGTGGGGAGTTTTCCTGCAGACTTTTTTGGGGGGATTTTCCCATGGACTCTGTTCCACGGGATTTAAAATTATGAGTTTGGTGGTCCCTGAGGTCCAAAAGGTTGGTGACCCCTGTTCTAGTCCAACCCCTTGCTCAAGCAGGAGAACTATATACTATTTTAGACAAACGGTTGTCTAATCTCTTCTTAAAAACTTCCAGTGTTGGATCATCCACACCTGGAGGCAAACCTTTCCACTGATTAATGATTCTCACTGTGTGGACATTTCTCCTTAGTTCTTGGTTGCTTCTCTCCTTGATTCATTTCCACCCATTGCTTTTTGTCCTGCCTTCAGCTGCTTTGGAGAATAGGTCGATACCCCTGACTGCTATCATGTCACTTCTAGTCCTTGTTTTCATGAAACTAGACATATCCAATCCCTGCAACTGACTCAAATGAGCTGAGTAAAATAGACACATTCCCATAATTATGTCTTTGCAGGAAGTTGGTGGTCCAGTTGGGGGTCATCTTTCAGCCCTAAAGTGGAAACCTAGATGAATGCATTGATGTAGGGGAGACCTTTTCTTGCTAACAGATGGCCAGGATACCTTTTTCCTGGAGCATTTCTGGCTTAGCCACACTTGCATTATTTTGGAACAGTTGGATACGAGTGGAAAATGGAGGGTTTGAACAGCTGGCTGCCGATGCTGTCAGAGTGACATGGATTAAGGACTTAATAAGCTATAAAGTAAAGGAGATACAAAACCTCCCTTCTTGTTTTTCACAGATGTGCAGATCGATGCCTTTTGTTTAATAGTTGTTTAAAATTCACATTCCGGGGGATGCAAGAAAATGCACAGAACGTTTCACCTTGCAATAGAAATTAGACATATATATATATATATATATATATACACACACATACATATATATATATATCCCCATAGCGCTTTACAGCACTCTCTGGGTGGTTTACAACATAGAAATATTATTTGCATATTGCCTCCAACAATCTGGGTCCTCATTTTACTGACGTCAGAAGGATGGAAGAGTCAACCTTGAGCTCCATCAGGATCGAACTTCAGACTGTGGGCAGAGTTTGCCTGCAATACCACACTTTAACCACTATGCCAGCCAGGCTTCTCCTTCATTTAAATTTATGACAACTCATACTTGCATGGGTTGTCTGTTTTATGTTCCTCATCTAGACACAACTCTGCTTGCTATTGGTATCAGGTTATGGCCAAAAATGACTGTCCCAATTTTATTCTCCATGCTGTAAACAAAGTCACAGAAGGCACATTTGAGTAGGCTTTTACTTTCTCTATTCTGTATTCTGTACAGTAGTAGATTTTGTCTTCTGTACAGATGCAGATAGATAAACTCAATGAAACATTCATACAACGTCTTTACTATTGGTTCATCAGGTATCCTCATAATTCACATTTGTGATGAAGTTCTTCTTTAATGACCAATCCTTTGCGTATCTGTCTTGTAGATAAAAAGATAGTTATCTCCTTTTTCCCATCTCATAGCTATAGAAGTAGAGCAGTTACCACACGTCCGTGAGTTCAGCCAAGAGTGAGGAAACCTCCCCCAACCCATCGAGGGTCAATTTAGTGACCAATGAGGATTACAGATGTGGACATGTGACATGGACTACATTTCCCAGGATACCTTAACTACATTTACCATGATGCATTCTCTTAAGGGGACACCTCACAATTGCTAACTAACTATCCAATTCCCATACACTGGCTGGACAGTACCTTCTCCATGTAAACAGGTTGTTGGGGAGACAAGCTAAAAAGAACTAAATGAACTAAAAAAAACATATTTGAAAAGGGTTTCCAGCTATCATGCATTTTGGAAGAATATAGCTGACATTCCTGGGAATTAACAAAATAACAGAATAACAGAATTGGAAGATGACCTTGGAAGTCTTCGGGTCCAACTCCCTGATCAAGCAGGAGACAACATACAATTTCAGACATATGGTTGTCCAACATCTTCTTAAAATCTTCCAATGTTGGAGCATCCCCAATTTCTAGAAGCAATTTCCATACAGTCTCCATCTTCTACTTCTACTTCCAACTCATTAAAACAGCAGTGCCTCGCACACATCTCTTTGGCAATGAATCGCACTGTTGTTGTTTTTTAAAGATTTTTCAAGGCTCAAGCACACCTTTCTTTTCTCTGTCCTTCCAGTAAGCAGGATTTTCTCTTTTGGCTTCCCAGACTAAATCACAGTAAGATACTAATTAAAAAAAGACAAGGGAAAAAAATCCACAATAACAATAATAATTTTATCTGCATTAATCTTAAATAATGCAGATTTATCAGGTTTTCAGATTCTTGCTTCGAACAGGAATAAGGTTTCCAACCTAATGATCAAATATATCACTAGAAGATAAAATTTGCTAAGAGATGTGTTGGGCAACAGCACAGACACACAAGCACACACACAGTGCCAGCGGAAGTCTTTTGGGAGTGTGATTCACTCCAATGCGCCTAAAAGTTTGATTTGAACGAGCTCCAAATATTACACGTGATTGATATAACCATGAATTTCCGCTGACCCTCAAATATACAATTAAGCCTTCTCTGTGTGACTTCTCTTTATTGTCCCCCGCTCCCTATGGATTCAAAAAGCAGCTAAGCACAGCACAATTGTGTTTAATAAAGAAGTTTGTTTCTGACAAATAGATGCCCAATGATATACCAAAGGCACAGGTTGAAAAATCACTAGCTTTTATTCCAGATTAATTAAACTAGAATGATGGTCCCCCAGTATCATTCTTGCAACTGCAGGCAGATATTGGAAACGCCTGAGCTGCTCTCTGCGTGAGAAATATAAGGCTTTTATTTCTGGAGTTTGAATGGAAACTAAGTATGGCAATGTGATTGCGTCTGTCTTCTTAGCAACATTGTTGGGCGAGTGTAGTGTTAAGAATTATTGCCTGTGGCTTTCTCCTCACCTGCAGATGAGGATAGGTGTGAGGGCTCTGCAAACTTTTGAGAGGGTGTTTTCTGTTGGATGGACATGGTAGAATACAATCTGGGTTCCAAGGAGGCATGAGCCGCTTTTAGAAGACAAAGAGGCAGAGAACTTTAGACAGATTGATTGGGGGAAAGAAGAGTTCAGAAGTCTCCTCCTTAGTGAGTCCCAGATTACATCATTAATGATGCAAGCAATTGTTTTATTTTGATAAGATTTCTGTCTATAGGTGAGGAACAATAAAGGAAAATGCTGAGAAGTAGCTCCACATGTCATTCTTGGTTCTCGGGGCCTGACAGGAGATTTGACTGAATAACTACTTGGAATGGAAATGTTCATTGGAAGGACCTAATCGGTTAGCAGTCAACACGATTTGAAGACTGTTCCGAAATGTAATGGATTCTGTGGCTTTGCAAAGCAAACATTTTGCAACTTTCCTGCCATTTATGTGTGAGACTCAACTGGGTGATATGATTTTACATGATGTGACCAAATTTATTTAGTGAACAATAGGTGAATTTATTTAGTGAACAATAGGTCTTTGGATTTGGATTTTTTTTTTTAAAGAACAGTGTCAGTCTTATGATAGCTAACGTACAAGAAACAGTTGTATTCTCTCTCTCTCTCTGTGTGTGTGTGTTTGTTTGTGTGTTTAAAGATGTGGTAGTGAGTCAGAACATGGATGTACCAGTATCTCCATTGTTGTCAGCATCAGCCAGGGCTTTCAACTTCATCACATTGCTTTGTTAATCATTGCTGTGTTCTTTCATTTACAGACAAGGCTGCATATTCCATCATTAGCATACATGCTGGCATGTCTATAAATATATAAATTTGGGATTTGCCACTGGAAGTATTCATTACAGTTTGAAAATAAATGAATAATGAATAGCAATGCCACTTCTTCATTAATATTCTACAAAAGAAAAATATGTACTCATTATTCCTTTCATGAATTCGGCCCATTGAAGGTTCATAAATAATTGTGCTCTACAATTGTGTCTAATTAGTAATGAACTTAATCCAGTATACAGTATTGCCAAGGCCTAGAGCAAAGGATTATTCTCTTCCCTCTTTCCTCTCTTTAACTAAAATGGGTTTATTCTGGATCTTCAAACATTTTCTAACTTGCCAATTGCCAGATGTTTCTCATGCTTTGAGCTTTGCAGCCATTTTCAAGGAAAGATTTTTTTCCCCTTCCTTTCTGTGGAATTGCAGAAACTCCTATGTGATATGGTGGAGCTGAATTGGTATCAGGAGACAGGACAGAAACTTACATTTAAGAATTATTTAAAGAGGATTAAATAAACAAACAAGTCTGAAGGAGAGATAGATCTGGGATTATTAAGAGGGCCATGCATATTTTGTAATGAATGAAAAATTAAACTTACTGGGACCGACTCATGTCTTGCTAATTCACAGGGTTCTTTAGGGACTTCACAGTTTTTACTGGAGTTGTGTTTTCTTTTTCTAAAATGCCTAGTTTGTTGTACTATGTGAAAGAAAATCATTGGCCTTGGGGCCACTGTTTATCAGAATCCTCTGAAGAATTTGGTATCTGAGGCATCCATTGAAAGGAAAGTCATTGTCAGAGGTGGTAGAAGAAGATACATGAAAAGCCAGCCATGTGACTGTATGTAGCTAATTACTACTAATAAATAGTGCAATAAATTATGTTTTTGGTAATGTAAGCCAAAAGAGCACAGGTTGTCAGGCCTATGCCCAAAAATGACCCAGCAAAATCCAATTGAGTTTAATTCTTTATTTGCTTGCACCAATAGACAGAATTTTGCCAGACATAAGGTATAACCTTCTAACCAAATAGATATATCTTGAAGGTGCGGCTTCCCTAAACATTTTCCTACGTCCCCCATCTACTTCAGGACTGCACAGGTCCTCTCTCTGAATGTCTCTCTCTCTCTCTTTTAGGTCTCTCTCTGAATGTGTTGCCTCTTCCCTAGGAAGCCATGGAGTAATTGCCAAGATTCCCCCCACTGCTCCTTCAGTTGCACATTCCGTCACATCAGTAATCATCACTAAACAACTACAATTGGGACCAGCAACTCCATTGCTAAGTGATATGGTTTTAAAGTGAAGCATCTTGTGATTTGAATGGAGTTACAACATTAGTGCTACTGAGGTCGTTAAATGAATCACCCATGGTTGTTAAGTGCAACATCACATGAGCATAACTTGAAACTTTCTGCTGCCTTATCCATTGGCTTTGTTTATTTATTTATATTTATTTATTTATTTGATTTGTCAATCGCTTACAAGATAATAGGTATAAGTATATACATAGTTATGAATACATGAAATGGGTACATATAAGAAAAATAAAAGAAACAATAGGACAGGGATGGTAGGCACATTGGTGAGCTTATGCACGTCCCCTACAGACCTCTTAGGAAAGGGGTGAGGTCAATAGTAGACAGTCTAAGGTTAAAGTTTTTGGGGTTTGGGGAACAAACCACAGAGTCAGGTAGAGTATTCCAGACATTGACCACTCTGTTGCTGAAGTCGTATTTCCTGCAATCAAGTTTGGTGCGGCTAACCTTGAGTTTGTATCTATTACGTGCACTTGTGTTGTTATGGTTGAAACCGAAGTATTCATTGACAGGTAAGTCATTGCAATGTATGATTTTATATATCATACTTAGATCAGATCGAAGACGGCGTAATTCAAGGTTTTCTAGCATAAGGTATTCTACAATGAGTAGAGGAGTAGAGAACTCTTCTTGTGAAATATTTCTGGACTTTCTCAACTGTGTTAATATCAGATATGTAACGTGGGTTCCAGACTGATGAGCTGTATTCGAGTATTGGACTAGCAAATGTTTTGTATGCTCTAGTTAGTAGTGTGATGTTACCAGAGAAAAAGCTATGTAGGATTAGGTTAACAACTCTTAATGCGTTTTTGACTATGTAGTTACAATGGGCTCTAGCACTTAGATCATTAGAGATGAGCATTCCAAGGTCTTTTAGAGAGCTTGGATCATCAACAAGATCTTGACTATTCACCTTGTATTTTATTTTCTGATTTTTTTTGCCAATATGTAAGACAGAGCATTTATTTGTTGAGATTTGAAGTTGCCATTTTTTTGACCATCACATGGGCATAACTTGAAACTTTCTGCTCCCTTATCCATTGGCTTTGTTTATCAGAAGCCAGTTGTGAAGTTTGCAATGGTGATTACATGACCGCAGGAGACCATTATAAACTCAGTCTTACAACTATTTTTTCAATGTCATTGTAAGTTCAAATGGTTGCTAAACAGGGCAGTTTTTAACCCAGGGCCACTTGTAATGCTATCTTGAACATCCACTGAGTAGAAAAGTGGAATATAAATCAAATAAAAATAATGCAGTGAAGAAAGTCTTCTTATACCACTATGACAAGTAACATAACTGAATCTAAACCTTTCTTCAACCTCTTACATCTCCAGAGACCTGTCAACTTTGAAAAGATGGAATGTTTAATACAAATCTTATGCAAGGATGTTCACTATTTTCTCTGAATATTATCCAATTTGTCAAACTCTAAAAACCAAGAAAAACACACAGAGTTATTTCTAAGCAATTTGCTTTATTATTCCTTACCTATAGACAAAAATCTTCAGCAGACTATTTGAACTATAAAATCTACATGCTGGGAATGATTAGGGAAAGCCATTTTTACCCTCCTTCCTCCCACACAAACTATGTAAACTTCACTGTCTCTTGGTGTTCTGGGATGCAGCCCCTCCCTCCTGGGAATCCAGACTACATTTCACTACAGTATTCTTTTTTTTCCCCCTGCAATGGGCCTAATTTCCATATCCAAATATTCCAATATTCTGGAGCGAGAGTAAATTGATAGCTGAGTAAATGATTACTCAGCTATCAATGCATTGTAATTTCTTATCTATCTGTGGCTGCAATGAACATAACCTTTTAACACTTAAGAGGAAAAAAGTGCATCCCGAGGCTGGTAAAATCAGGACCAAAATTGTTGGGGGCAATGTGCTGACTCTGTGAACCACTTAGAGAGGACCACAAAAGCCCCATGAAGCAATATATAAGTTTAAGTGCTATTGTTATTCCCGCTAACCCTAATATAAATTCTGTCCCAAGCATTGTTAGACAATTTCTCTTTCTGCTATAGAAATATCTCAGAATGTTTTCCCCCCATTTCTCTATGCTTAATTCTACTTATTATCATGGGAAACATTACCGGAGATGACACAATGACATCCCTAAGCATTACTTAAAAGTGGGTCCTTTTTAATGCAGCTGAAGTAGCATTTCTTAGTATTTATTCTCATTACCAACACTCTCACGCCAGCCTAGATCATTCACAAGTTCTTTACATATATCAGGAATGGGAAAATCTGTAGCTCTCCAGATGTTGGCCATGCTGGTAAAGACAGCTGGAGCTGTAGTTCAGCCATATCGGACAGACCGCAAACTCCCCCAAGCTGGCTATATCTTTCTTGAGAAGACCATAAGCCGGAAGCTATTCTTAGTGTCAATAGCTAGAAGTGGAAATATATTAATCAAGCCTCTTCCCCATCAGTTTCACCTAGATGTCTTGTCCTTCCCAGCTGGGATGGAGGAACTGGGAATTTGTTTATCCAATGTACTTTTTGCTGTCTCCTTTGATAGAAATTGTTGAGAGACTTCTTGAGCACGGTTCCAAGAAGCCCCTCCTCAGATACTTCCACTTGAAATGCAGTAACAAATGAAAATACATACATAATAGAAGCTATGAAAGTTGTTTTTATCGCCCGTTTTATTTAGTGGCATGGACTGCGTGCACAGAATGATTTGGTTTGTGCAGATGTCTCGTTCACCTCCATATTCTTGACCCTGAATTATAGTCTAATTTTTATCAGTCTTAGGATAGTTGGCTGAACTCTGGCTCCCTCTCTGTTTTTCAAAAGCTTTAATTCCGCCTAACTATTGATGTAGCCCTTTAAACATAAGGGAACATAAAGGGAAGGTTAATTGGAGTGGCTAATTAAACATCGTGAAGTTAAAGAAGTGGAACACTTGGGATTTTTGTTTTGATATTTAGCAACATTGCCTAACCCTAAGGACATAGAATTTAGCCCATGGTCTAGTATTATTATAAATTGCAAGGCAGTCTAGAGATCCTGAAGAACAACAAAAGAATGGAACGTTGACAACAATTGATCCCCAAAGGAGAAGTAATAACAATTATGACTAAGATTATCATTTTCAGCAGTTTAAAAATAAAAAGTGTGGATTTCTTTTCAATTGGAGAGTACCCAGCTAAGTTGTGAAAACAAGGAGAATGAGAATTCTCAGCAGGCGATTCAATCAAGTCATTTTTATCTCAACTAGGATTGGGAAATAGAAATGATGGGACAAGGGTTGGCGTTGATGTACCCTAGGAACCATGTCTGCAACTACTGGGCGTGGAATAGAAGCCTAACTTCAGCCAGGAGAATCTTTAGGTCAGGGGTCTCCAACCTTGGCAACTGTAAGACTTGTGGACTTCAAGTCCCAGAATTCCTCAGTCAGCAAAGCTGAGACCTCTGCTTTAGGTTGACTGATGAGGCCCAGTTACTAGTAAGGCTCACTTTTGCCAGTTCTTGTGAACATTTAGGATGACTACCTAATTAACAACAGGGTTTCCCATTGTAAATCTTCTGATGACCTTGAGGTCTTATTGTTCCTTTGGGTTGCAATGAAGACAGGGCCACCATAGCAGGAAGGAAGAAGGTTAATCCAAAGAACAAATATCAAAAGAGCTTTCAGAAATATGAAGTTTCACCTAGAGCTTGCTTTCTTGATAGGAGCCTTGAGAACTCTCTCTAAAAATGGACTGAGACAGTCACTAAACTTTTTCAAAATAAGGCAGCAACGAATATACTAGGCAAAATTAACTGGGTTTATAGTTTTGCCAGTGTAGAACTGAACCCTGCCTTTACTTAATTAATCACATGGGGGAGTCTAAAGAGCCCCCCAAACCATAAAAAAAATCACGTGGGGTAGTTTATACAACATGCCACTCTCTGGAAAGTTTTCAAATGATTATGAATTGGGAAGAATCAAACTACTGTATCTCTATTTTATGGGTTTCTAGTAATCAGATTCCCATAGTTATGTAAGCTCAGTTTTCCTCAGCTCCTTTCAAAAGTTTATTCCATCAAATGTAGAAATCTTCAAAGTTTTACATTTTGAATATTATCATCAGCTTGCATTCTTAGCTCACTGGTGCATGCATGGTTTTGCAAGACTTGGTTTCAAAACTTATAAAGGTTTGGAAGACCGCCGAATAAACAGCCAGCAGAAAACTTCTCCATTCTCAGTGCTGGAATTCTTTTAACTCTTCGCCATCAGTGGTGGGATTCAAATTTTTTATGACCGGTTCTGTGGGCATGGTTTGTTGGGCGTGGCTTGTTGGGTGTGGCTTGGTGAGTGTGGCAGGGGACGGATACTGTAAAATCTCTATTCCTACCCCACTCCAGGGAGGAATACTGCAATATCTTCATTCCCTCCTCACCCCACTAACCTGCTTTCCAGATCCGTTCTCATGTGCAGAGAAACCAAAGAAGATCCACCCCATCAGCTGGGACTCAATGGGAGGCAGAGAATAGTTGGGGGCAGGGGCAGTCAGAGGTGATATTTGCCGGTTCTCCAAACTACTCCAAATTTCCACTACTGGTTTTCCAGAACTGGTCAGAACCTGCTGAATGCCACCTCTGCTCACCATTAATCCCAATAAATCTTGCTTAAAGAGAACTTTGAGAATCATGCTTAGAAAGAATAGTTTTTGGTTTAGGCGTGAGTGAGTTTGACACTTTTTCTGAGCTGAGTAGTATTCAGGAAGAAATAAATAAAAAATAAAAGTGTTTTTGGTGCGTTTCAGCTACTTTGATGAAGTGTTCTAAACATAAGTGAAATCAAATGAAATAGATTACAGTTAATAGGATCTTTCCCCATATAAGTAAATGTTTCTCCTTTAAAATAGCACTTCTGTGATATTTTTTGGGAAAGGCTCTGGGCCATTTGCATGGTTCTAACTTCCTTAGCCTGCTTCTAGCATTTCTTTGTGGTCAACTAGAATACTTCGTCTTTTGTTTTCCGCACAGATTCTTGGATACAGTTGAGCAAATCACCTCGCAGTCAAAACTGGGGCTTCCTTTCTGAAATAATTTGAAAAATATCCCAAATCTTGTATAAAACTGAATGTTTCCATTTGGTCTTCTAGCAAAGCCTGAGAAACTGGTCAGCCAGCCTTCACTGGAGTTATTTCAGCCCCAAAGTAAAAGGCGTAAGAAAAGCTTCCCCTTCGATCGTTTCCTATTCTCTTTGATTTTGAAAGGACAGGAACCATTCAAAGCTAGCATCCTGTACCCAAGTGCTGAACTCAGTCCATTGTATATTTAAATAGGTCAATTAAAGATCCATTTAAAAAAAAAAAGTCCAACATTTTCTTTTCATTTATAAAGCAAGCCAGAATTTGGGCAGGAAAGAGAAAGGAAAGACAGAAGTTTTTCAAATGAAATAAAAATCAGTGGGTTTCTCCCCCCACCCCTCCCCATTTTCTTGACAAAGAATTCTGCTTTCAAAAAGAAAAAAGAAAAAAAAGAAAGAACTGGGAAGCAGATGGTTGCTTATATATTTCTTTCTTTTTATTATTTACTGCAATACTAAAGCCACCATAAAAAAGCAAAGTTGAGCAGACAGAGTTAATAATATAATCATTCAAAACACCTGCAAAGAGTACAGATGGGCAATTTCTATCTGCAAAATCATCAGCGAGAGCCCGCCTTCCCATATGGGCAAATGGATCTGCCTTGAAGCATTCAAAGCTTTTGTCCCTACCTTAAGAAACCTGTTCTGAGCCTATGCGGTCTTTTTATAGCCTTCACAGAAGCACATCAGACCTAGCGGCTTATTTTGAGCTAAATATAACTTACAGTATCTATAGCTTTCTATCATCATCATGGATTGGTCCATGCTCTGATACAAAACAACAGAAATGGAGAATGGGATTTAAAAGAGAGGGAGGGAGAGGGAGAGGGAGAGGGAGGGAGGGAGGGAGGGGGAGAGAGAGAGAGAGAGAGAGAGTGAGAGAGAGATCAATATTCAGTAGGAAAAAAGCCCAGACAGCTTCCTTTCTCAGTATGTTTTCAATTGGTAATGTGTATTAATGAACCAGTGAGCCTATATTTTACTCCTAAATTTCTGTCGGTAAACAGCGTGCCAGAAAAATCCTACTGTTGTTTTTTAATTGCTGAACCTTTTCTTTCTTTTTACTATGAAAAATGCTGGTTATGCTTTGTCCCTTCAGGAGGCAAATTGTGGAAAGGAAAGGAGAAAAAGGAGAGCTAGTTTGGTCTAGTGCCAGACTAAAACCAGGAGCTAGTGAGTTCTAGTCCTGCCTTAGACATGAAAGCTGTCTGGGTAGCTTTTGGCATGTTCCTCTCCCTCAGCTCAAATCACCTGATCAAAATAGGAGGAGGAAGGAGTATTAGCTATCTTGAGTTAGTTATAAAAATAATAAAGACAATCTTTTAAAAAATCTAAAAAATAAATCTGTAATGAATTCCAGTTTATCTCCAGGAAACCTAAGCTAGATATTCAAAAGGCAAGTGGATTTGGTTTGCTTTTCCTTGAAGATATTTTGCTTCTCATCCAAGAAGCTCCTTCAGTTCTGATTGAATGGTGAAGAATTTATAGTCATCCGATTGCTAGCTCTCTGAGAATTGCTGAGGCCACCTGGAGGTTTATCTGTGCCCTCAGTGTCAAAGAAATTCCAGGGTCAAAGAAAGTCCAGAAAACAAAGGAAGTCCAGTTGCCTCTTGAAAAGCCACCTTTGGTACAACCATGACCTGGATGACTGAGAATCTCCGTAGACTATGTGACTATGTGACTCTGCTCTCATCCACAATGAATCATGGGTGTTCCAATTCAAAACAGCATGGATGCTTTTAAAAAAATCAAAAGAATTTAAAATCTAAATCCTTGAATTCAGTTGGTTTAATTTAGGGAACGAGTCTGACTCAGAAAAAGGACGCTTTGAGAAAATGTGAAAGCAACTCAATCTTTAAGTCTGCTGGATTGCTTCTGTTTTTTTTTCAATTCAGGAAATCAGTCAAAAACTTGATCTCATCACCTTCCTTCCATCCATCCATCCATCCATCCATCCATCCATCCATCCATCCATCCATCTGCATTGCCTAGAGATGACTCTGGGCAGCTAACAAACATTATGAATACACCTTTGTCCCTAGCATCTTGCTATGGGAACAATGCACTTCTCCCTTAAGAGTCACTTTGGTTGGCAAGTTTGACCCCCCCAATTCCAGTAGCTAGTTGAAGTCCATGCAGAGCAAATATGTGGAAACCCTTCTGATCTATTGGAACTTTCAGGAAAGCCTGTGGAAACTTCCAAGAAAACCCAGAAACAAGATGAAATGAAGCACTACAGACATATTGACTTTTTGCTATAGAGATAGGGAAACATACTCTTCCATAAAGCAGTTTTTCAGACATGTTTTGCTTGAAACATCAAAGCAAACAACAACAAAGCTTTACAAAGCTTTGTACCACTATATCTCAGCCTACTCACAGGGAGTGCTATGTATGTCAGCTTCAGATCCTGGAGAGAGATAGATAAGCCTAGACACAGATACGTAAATACACAGAGAGGAGTTGTATATAAAAAAATGCATGCATCAAAGAAAATCGATGACTGAGAATCTCTGTAGACCACCTGAAGTCCATTACTTTCTCAAAAGCCTCATAAGCAGGTCTCCAGGACTTCCAAATGTCACAAGACTAATTTTAAGGTATAAAAGGGAGAAAATAAATAAATTTTAATAGTTATTAAATTTGTTTGGGGTAAAAGAGATGTAAATGAAATGACCTTTATTTTTAGTCCACTCCCACCATCACGTTTGGGAATATAGTTCTTATACCATTGAATGTTTAGTTGCAGCCTTTGACTTAAGGAAACCTGCATTTCGGAACATTTTGATTAATACTTGCCAATGATGGTGGTAAAACAACAGTGAACTTGCTGAGATTTCCACTGAACAGTTGTTGGCCTTTCCTTTTGTAAATCTTCCTTTTTTCCTTCAAAGTTTCTAGCAATAGTTAATAATTACAAAAAACAACAACCCAGAAAGCTTCCTTGATGCCTTCTCCATGTTCTCCATTTTCCTCCCAGCTAAATCTTTGCTTTCATGTAGCACATAAAAGAGCAGTATGGTTTTGATGAACTAAATCACATGGGCTTCCTAATTAACATTAAAATATTGTCTTTTATTGTTAGCTTCATTTACCCTTTAAGTATCAATTCTTGCAAAACCAAATCTTACACTGGTGACCAAGGATATGGTGGAGAGGAGAGGAGATTCCTTTTTAAAACTATAGAAAAAAAAATGAAAGAAAATGTTGAGTTTATACAGTATAAGCAAGTTCTCTGCTGTTCAAATGGAAGCCGGAACAAATCCCTATGAAATAAAACAAATTGTGCTGATACTGCTTGATGTAAAGTGTTAAAACCAAAGAACAGCACACGGCTTTACAGAGATTTAAGTCTCGTAGTTTGTAATGGAGCTAAACCTCTGTTAATGGAGCCTCCTGGAAAATGGCCATGCTAATTAGGGAATTCTGAGAGTTGAAGTTCACGCAGCTGGAAGAGGTCCATGTCAAGAAAAAATGATGTTTATGGAGCTTCTCAGTCATTCAAGTCATGGTTATTCCAAAGGTCCTTTTTTCAAAAGGCAACTGGACTTTGTTTTTTTTCTTAAATACATTTTGCTTCTCATCCAAGAAGCTTCTCCAGTTCTTCTTGGATGAGAAGCAAGACATCTTCAAAGAAAACAAATACACCTCATCTGCCTTTTGAAAAAGCATCTTTGGGACAACCATGACCTGGATGACGGAGAAGCTCCATAGACATTGGTGTCTGTTCTTGCATCTAACAGTTCTGGGCACCCTTACTTTGGATTCCATGTCAGAGAATCTTAGAAGAAAGAAAACCATAATGGAGTTCATGTGATCTATGCCAGATCCATGAGAGACTTCCATCAAATCTCTGCTTAAATTCCATGGTCAAGCAAGTCTTCCCAATTTCCTAAGCTTCAGCTGAAATCTGATTATCTTCAGTTTCCTACCCATCACTTCTAAACACGTTCACAGATTCACAGAGAACTTATTTTGTTTCGTGTATTTGAATCAAATAAGGACTCAGTCATAGTTTTCCTCCCTCATAATCCACAATTCTCTGAATTTTGCAGTTTAACTGCTACGTGACGCTGCTCTCATCCACAATCATTCCATTGAATCAAGGGTGCTCCAGTTCAAAACAGTGTGGACACTTTTAACAAAAATCAAAAGAATTTAAAAAATTGAGTTGGTTTAATTTAGGGAATGAGTCTGACTCAGAAAAAGGAGGTTTTGAGAAAATTTGAAAGCAACTCAATCTTTAAGTCTGTATGTCAGCTGGATTGCTTCTGTTTTTTTTTTCAATTCAGGAAATCAATCAAAAACTTGATCATCACCCTTCCTTCCTTCCTTCCTTCCTTCCTTCCTTCCTTCCTTCCTTCCTTCCTTCCTTCCTTCCTTCCATCTGTTTTACCTGGGGGGTGACTCTGGGCTGCTAACAAATATTATGAATGCACCTTTGTCCCTAGCATCTTGCAATGGGGACAATGCACTTATCCCTTAAGAGTCACATTGCTTGGCAAGTTTGACCACCAATTCCAGTAGTAGTTGAAGTCCATGCAGAGCAAATATGCGGAAATCCTTTTGAACTATTGGAACTTCCAGGAAAGTTCCTGGAAACTTCCAAGAAAACCCAGAAACAAGATGAAATAAAGCACTACACACATATTGACTTTTTGCTATAGAGATGGGGAAACACACTTTTTCATAAAGCAATTTTTCAGAGGTGTTTTGCTTGAAACATCACCTTTACAAAGCTTTGTACTATTATATCTCAGCTCAGCCTACACACAGGGTGTGCTATGTATGTCAGCTTCAGCTCCCAGAGAGAGATTGACAGGCCCAGACATAGATACATAAATACACAGAGAAGAGTTGCATATAAAAAAATGCAGGCATCAAAGAAAATCGTTACAAAATGCATTAGAAGAAATTGTTTGCAAAAGGAGGGCAAGATAAGGAACTTTGCAAGCAAAAAAAATGTGAGTATAAGATATGTGCAAAAATGCACATGTACATTTTTGGGCAAAGTCAAGATTAGAAGGCTGCTGTGTCCTTTTCAAATTAGATTTTTATATGATCTTATGAATATCAACCCTGGTTAATAAAAATGAGAGCTGTTTTCATAGTCATGGTCTAAGGATGGCTTCTTTGTATTGATGGTAGCCAAGACTAACTACAATTTATTCAGCTGTGTACATCAGAGCAAGCTGTGACTTGCCTACCATGGAACAAAGCTTTATAATGTTTCTGCATTGCTACAACCAACCCAAAAAGGAACAGGTTGGACGCTTGAGTCTTAAGAACTGATGCATCTGGTTCTCATAAGAATTCTAATTTAAAATAGACCTTTAGGAGAGTTAATATGCTTCCTGTATTTATTAATATACTTTTCCTGGTCTTATACTATATTTCAAATTTCTGTTATGACCTGCAATTGAAGCAACACTTCTATTCTCAGGCTAGCTGCAAATTGTAGTTCTAAAGTACATGTGAATGTGTTCCAGGTATGAAATGGTGGTGTTATTCTGCACAATTAAACTTCATTAGAGATATGGGTTTGATTTAACACTTGTCCCTGGATTTAAGTGACATCCTCATGGGATAAACTAGAATTTTATGTTATTGCTGTTAAGTAATTATTTAAATTAGCAGTGGAAAATTTAGAATGAATGGACTAAACTTGAATTAATGCTTGCTTTGAGAATAAGTTTTGCCCATTAGCCACAAACCTTCTCTAGCTTTCATGTTTGTGTGCGGGTCTTCTGGGGTTTCTCTTGAGCTACTGATTCATGTTGTGTTTGTGAGTATACACACACAGGCACACACATGCACACACACAAACACAAAGTTAGTGGTCCCCTGGTGGTTGTTAGGTTCTGGAAAATTCCCTTCCCCGTTACTACTCCTTTCTTTTCTCTCCTGGTATGATAACGTAGAATAATCTTTTCTCTTACATCCTTGTGAACACTGCTATTATTTGAACTGTACATAAAATGCATTTTTGTTTATATGTGATTCTTTAAGAGGTGCAATCTGCTCAAGAAGGGAGGGGGAAACGGGACAAAATGGAGTTACGAAGCGGTGTGTCCATTTAGAAGTAGTAATCAAAGATATTTCAATACTTTATAGCCTTTACTTTTTGCTGCACAGAACAAGTCATACCATGTGAGATAACCTTGAGTTGAATCCTTGAGTTGGCTTGATCTTTAATTTCTGGTGTTCAGTAGGTTTGTTCTGAAGGACTGGCATTGACCTACACTTTATAGTAGAATCCACAGGATAACAATTTGCAGTTTCTGCAAAGATCAGACCTTCTGTTTTAGACTTTTTCCTCTCCTAATAAAACAGATCATTTTCCCAATTTGTCCTTTGGAATTCCATGGGACAGTTCTCAAATCAAATCTTTGGATTTTCTTTTCCCCTGACTTGAAATAATTTTTCAACCAAAACTGAAAGTTGGAAAAAAAGTTTTATCCCATTGCACAATCATTGCAAATATTGGACACAATCATTGAAATATGTTTTCATCGTGTAAATTTCAGAACAATAGGCAATTTTCAACTTGTCTTTCCACAAGAAGTTACCAAGAATAACAATCTCTATTTAACATTTATGTAGCTTGATACCATGGAGCTGACCAGGCTAGATTTTATAGAATATGAATAATTAGAGTTTTGTAGCCCAGCCAAATTTTGAAAAATATAGACAGAGTATATCAAGTACCATTTCTGTCCTCTGGGAAAGTCACTGTGTGAGAAGCTGGCATACATTAGTTCCAGATTGAAGGTGGGTGGGTGGAATATCTATTCCTTATTGGCAGGAATATTTTGGCAGTATAAATAACCAAAGTCTTATGAACAAACTGGTCAATTTGAAATTAAATAAATGATCTCTCACTGCTTCCATGTTCTCACCAGATGATCACAAAAGGTGATTTGTTTCAGCAATTCAATTAGCTTCTACAAGTTGGCTTACTTGCAAAGCAGGGAGCATTCAAGCTCCAAGACCTTATCACAGTCATATGTAAACTAGCAGTTAAGGTTTCTTCCTTTATTTTTTCCTTTGAAGTCTAGTATGAAGTGGGGCTTACTTGTTCATTTCCTCCAAACGGACAGATTTTTCCATAAGCCAATTTTAATTTAGGCACTATACTATCTCTAGGACTTTGGTATATGGTTAGAACAATCAATTATTTGGTACCAGTGAGAGAAGAAGGTAAGCTAGGGTAAGAACTCAGAAGTGTTTGGAAGATCTTGGAGTATCTGATCAGCCCTTTCTGTTTGAAATCACAAAACACAATAAACTAAAGCAGGGGTCTTCAAACTTGACAACTTTAAGACTTGTGGACTTCAACTCCCAGAATTCCTCCTCCAGTCATGTTAGCTCAGGAATTAAATTAAATTTGCCAAGTTTGAAGACCCTTGAACTAAAATGTGGTTTGGTTATTTTGTAGCTTGGTGGAACAATAGTTTGCCAATTAATGCTGCTCATAATATATAGAACTCTCAATTTACCAGGAGAAATAGTGTGTTTTGAACATCTAAGCCACTAGAGTAATTCAGTAAATCATGTATTAATGTGTTGTACTAAAGTAACCACTGTGTTAAGGGTAGGGATATTGCTGGTAATGGAGATTTACCTGCAAGAAATACACTGACCATGTTTCCTACTTTACAGTCTTTGAAGGCTAGTTCAAGCCAAGTGCAGATTAACTATGTAGAGTTGTAAGAAGGAAGAGAAAAGGTCTTTAAGTGGTAGTTCTACAAGGATGAAATATTGGATCAGATTTCCAAATCCTCAATCATTAAAAGGAAGAGAGGCCCAAAACCAGGGGTTCCCAACCAGCCAGCTATTCTGGCTGGAGAATTCTAGGAGTTGAAGTCCACAAGTCTTAAAATTGCCAAGTTTGGAGACCTCTGCCCAAACCCATCAAGGTTAGCGTAGAAGTAGTATGCATTTGAATCTGAAAAGAAATTTTGAGACACATTGGTTGCTAAAGTGTCAAGTAGTCTAATGCACAATGGCTTGAAATTGTCCATCAACAACATCTAGCTCAGTATTTCTCAACCTTGGCAACTTTAAGATGTGTGGACTTCAACTCCCAGAATTTCCCCAGCCAGCATTGTTGGCTAGGGATTTCTGGGAGTTGAAGTCCCCACTTCTTAAAGTTGCCAAGGTTGAGAAACACTGATTTAGAGAGCTGGTCTCTTGTTCCCACCTCTAATACAACCTTAGTATTTCTCACCTTTAATATAAATTAACTTTCCTGAACTTGTGCAGATCTGTTGATTCTTTCCTCCCTGATGTGGGGAGGCATATTTCACTTACCATAAAACAGCATGAGGCTGGGAGTGAGAAGATTATGCTTAGATGTAGAATTTGGTTGCCGCGTTTACAGAGCCAGCCCTAACTTAAGGCAATGTAAGAGAAGCAGGCATTGTAAGAGAGCAGCCATGATTTGAGAGCCCCAGATGGTATCTAAATAGATTGTATTACACTATTACTTCATTATTCTTAAGATATGGTCTTACTCAGCCTTGGTTTAATAATTGCTGTGTGATTTTGCATCTGAACTCATTAGCTTAGATTAAAATTGGACCGAATCCTTTCCCTGCATTCAACAGTTTATTAATTTCCAATAGAAGAATTGGATGCTTGTTTGTTTTTTAAATCAAACTATGGCAACATCACTATGCAAGTTGCATGATCACCTGACTATTGTGTGGTTGAGCTTTCATGGAAAAAATGTTCCTGTGCCTCTGTTCAGAAAGCACAAAAAAGGGAGTTCTTAAAAGGAAAAAGCAAGGCAGGTTTTAAAAAGAACGATTTTGGTCACTGCAAAAAAAAAGGGGGGGGGAAGGAGGGGAATTGCCTCTTTTTATTCCCTCTGCCTTACAAGTTCTGGAAGACATTTTTACAATGTTCCCTTCAATTTTCTTCCTTTTCTCCATGTGATGGTTTAAAGGCAAGGCAAGCTGTTCAGAAGAGCTCTGGGTTAGCCACAATGGAGTATGAAATGAACATTATCTAGAGGGTTTTTCTGGGTAGCTTTACATTTCCATTGAATGTGATTACAGCCCACAAAAAAATTTCTCCCCTGTGAACTCTAAGGAAATTATCAACATCACGACGTTTGTCATCTCTTTTCAATAGCTGTCTCTTTTTGTTTAAAGGGGGTGGCTTGGTTATCTTTCTAAAGTTATGCAAAGGAAGTAATAAAGCCTACAGATTGAAGCAAGACAGAACACCCTGTACTTTGGTCAATGAAAGGTATAGTGTTCTGTAATTCCACATAAAAATGGCATCTATTTTAATATATAGTAATTACACCGGAAAGAATTTCTATCACAGCTGATGATGAATGTCAGTCCTGACACAGCAGAAAGACTTCATGAGGCTTTATTGTAATACAGCAGCACAAAAGTACTTGCTATTAAGTCTTGACAATAGCCAGCAACTCTGAAGGTGCTTCATTTGACCATTCTGAAGGCTATTAAATGCCTACAATAATAGAACAGAATCTCCCAAACTTGGTGCTGTTTAATTATTAGAATCCAACAGTCTTGGGCTCATAGGAATAATATAACGGAAGAGAAAAAAAAAAGCTGCTATAGAAGCAGAACTTCATATTTTGAGAGACTGGCTTTTCCTTAAATGCTAAGCAGCTAATTGCATAACTTTATGTGACAGGACATGTCTCAACTTTTATAGAATACCATATACGTATGCTTTAAACATTCAGTGAATTTGGGGTTTTGCTAAGGACTAAAAATCAAATTAGGATCACCTTCGGCATCTCCAACTGGAGTCTTACTATCTTGGGAGAGGAAGAAATATGTACAAATTAGAAATGGTCTGGTTAGTTTAAAGAGTAAAATGCTCTTAAAATCAAGATTCTGGGTGGATTTTCCAAAGAACCTTTGTTCTGGTATTATCTTCCTTTTGTGGAGTAAAAGGCACAGATGACAGCTAGCCAATAGACTAACATCTGGGCTGGTGGAGCCTGGATGTGATATATCACAATTTCCCTAGTGTGGTTTAACAATCCTCCCATCCTCTTCTATAATTACATGACCCTTGCAGTAGAAGTTACCTGTGGTGTACAAATTCAATGTAATCTGGCCAGGAGGGCAGCTGAGTTCAGGACCACGGATAGCTCCAAAGGTGCTGCTTGCTTTCTCCTCTTTGAATGTGGACACATGCCACACACACACACACACACACACACACACACACACACACACAAACACAAATACCACAAGAGAGTTTTCTGTTCTGCATGTTGAAGCTTAAGGAACAAAATAGACATCTTAAGCTTTGTAGATGCTTCACGCACAGGCTTTTCACCTCCCAGAATTTCTTCATCCTCCCAAAGTGTGAGCTGTCCCACCTCCTGTTTAGAATAAGACATGATGTGGTCCATACAGCTCTGCAGAGTTTTTGAGCAGACAGAAGTTGTACTCCACCGCTCTATCCTTCTGTGCTTGGATCTTCGTCCCATGTCCTACTTGGCCATAAAATATACTTGTTGTCAAGTCTAGGTTGGAAAGAGCAAAGATTGGAAACCACTCTGGTTCAGAAAGCCTAAAAGAAATAAAAAGAACAGAAGGCTAATGAAGGAAGACCAGGAAAACAAATGCACCCCATTGCTGCTTAAACAAGGCACACTAGAAAAAGTGGGCAAGGCCCACAGTTTGATAGTTCTGCTAGTCTGAATGAAAGAAGAATTCATAAAAGAAGAAGTGTCCTACATGAATAACATACTCCATCATTTGAACAGATAACATTGGAACATTATGACATTTAACAAATCCAAATATTAGTATCATAGAAATTATATCTCTAAATAGGCATTGCTTGTCTCTGATTTGTATCTCAGGAAACTGAGACAAAATTTGAGACAAGTGATAATAAATTTGAATTTCTATGAATTTGAAGATATGTGAATGAAAGAATTTTGGTCTCTCTCTCTCTCTCTCTCTCTCTCTTTCTCTCTCTCTTTCTCTCTCTCTTTCTCTCTCTCTTTCTTTGCTTCCTCAGGTATGTAAATGAGATACAGTTGTACAAGAGTATAAGATACACATTTATGCGAAATAAATCTTAGATATAGATCAAAGGATTTTTCTGTCTGATGTTGAAATAAAAGGATGCCTGCTATCTTTTTCATTTTTTCCCCTTACTGTATTTTATTATGGTGTATGGTTTTCCTTCAAACAATGGATCTTCCATCCAGGAAGTGTGTCTATTGTTAGATTAAGCAAAGCCATAGCCATATGGGTATAGTTGAAATGCATACAATGAAGTGATCCATCCACATAGAAGCATGGTATACAAAAGATTGAATAGGAAAAATAAAGACGAAAAGACAACTGCAGTTGCAGAAATAATAGGAAATATACTCTAGCCTTATAGAATATAATTAGGAGGGGAGATGCTTTTTTAAAATTATTATTATAGTCAACTAAAACCATGTACAAAATTGTGCCCAAGATGAAAGGATATAAAAGTAAGATATGTCTGTGTGACTACTCAGTTCTAGAAGTTAACTTTAACTCTCATGTTTTTGACATAAACATATTCTTCTTCTTTTCTTTTTCTCTTTCACAGTTTTCTCCTTAAGAATTCTTTAGATCAGGACTTCCGGTTTGGGTTTCTTCAGCGACAGACTGAAATCCACGATCATGCACTGTTTCAATCTGTGCTCACCACTGAAGGGCCCCGATCCTTTGGATTCGGGGCTGAAGCCACCCCCCGTAGGGGTGGTGAAGAGGGGGGAGATTGCGAGCCAAGTGGAGGGGAGCTGCATCTCTCCTCCTTGGCTGGTCTAAACTCCCTTTCCCAAAGGCGGTTGCAGTGGTGGTAAGACATGGCCACCTCAAAGAAGAACCCGACTGGATAAGATTGTGCAGGAGGAAGACAAAGAGGAAAGCAGGACAGACCGGGTTAAACAACAGAGAATATCCAAGTAAGGTATCCTGAATCTAAAAGTACTTAGAGGGATACTTCTGAAAGAAGACTTTTAAGCGGCAAAGGAGAGAAAAAAGGAGGTTAAACCCCCCCTTTTTAACCTTTATATTGACAATTACAAATGATATGGAAATAAATCTATATTAATTAGAAAGAGAAGGGTATAAAAAGGGGATGAGAAAAAAGGGGGGAAGATAGAAAGGGAAAGAACTCATGAGGGACAAAAGCAGGAAATAAAGAAAAAGGGGAAACGTACTAGGATTAAAAGTATTTGCTCAGCTAGAAAACACAGAGACAATGGCTAAATTAAGTTAAAAGTGAGGACTCCGCAAAGGTACAAAAGATAGTGTTGTGACAGTAGAATACTGTAATGAGTTAGAAATGAAATAAGTATATAATCTATGAGATAAAACTGTATTGTTATGTAATGGTATGTTTATTTACAATTAATGCAATAATAAAGAAGAGAGGGAAATGTAATTGTTTCTATAGATTGATAAAATATTGAAAAGAAATGTGAAAGATATATAAGGAAATTTATACCAGTTACTAGAATGAATTTGAATAATTATCTTGCTTATTAATAGTAAATAACTTATAAGACAAAACTGTATGATTATCCAATTGTATGCTTATCAACAGTTAAGTAATAATGAAGAAGGGAGGGAAACATTTCAATTGTTCTCAAAGATTGAAAAATATTGAAAAGAAATGTGAAATAAAACTTTATTTAAAAAAAAAGAATTCTTTAGTTCAGGAACCTTCATTAGAGACAAGGAGGTTGCTGATCATAAGGAAAATGAAGCGATAACTTTGGAGTAAGAGAAAGAATAAGTATTGTTGCCATTATTATATCATCGGGAATCAGACCCTTGTTGAGCTATTTCAAACCATTCTCAGATCTACCCATGGCTGGTCAAAATGTCAAGTTAAAGGTTCATTTCCCAGTTCCTGATGAGGATGACAGATTTATCAACTTGGAATGAACTTATTCTTCAGGGCTATTCCAGTGGAGAAAGGAGCAGGAAAATCCCAAACTTGGTGACATTCCATAACATATTTTGTTTGACCGCTAGCCATTACCAAAGCAGGAGGCACATTTCTGGATCAGCTTTGGGGCTCCACATTCAGATCCCATGCATAACCTTTCCCACTCTTTGGATTCAAATCTGTGATTCCCAACCTTTGTGGATATCCTTTAAACACCTTTTTGTGGTCATTCCCCCCACCACAAGACTTAACTCAAGATTTAAATCACAACATCACAAATGTCCAAGACTCCACAGACTACAGGTTGAGAAGCACTGGTCTAAATCCTTCTTGGTGTAGGCACTCCTAAAAATTAGCCTTCTCTGTGTGCATGGCAATATGACCTTATGCACATGCCTCCTTTCATCCTGACAGAAACAAAAGAGAGGATGGGTTTGTAATTGAACACACATAAGAATGGAGAGCAGGATGTTTATAGGGTCTTTTACTGAACCTTGGTTCAGAAGATCCTTATTTTTTTTTCCTTGTAAAGAAAATGAAAGAAAGAATAGCGGAAGCTTTATTCGACATCATTTTTAACATGGGACTTTTGTAAATCTTACCCAACGTTCATCGCTTTTATTTTTTATTTTTTGTTCTCTGTTTTTCCGACGCTGTACTTGCCGACATCTTGCTAGCCTATGATTGATGTACTTATTTCTGCTAAACTATCACTAACCAAGCATATCATTTTTATACAGTAAGTGTACATTCAATTTCCCTACAGTTTTGACTACTAAACTGTCTCAGCAGTGAAACTGGTATATTGGAGGAGGTTAGGAAGGACCTGCTGAACTGTTGGAAGCATTTTGATGGGGGAAAAAAAAGAAGGTCACATATTTTTCATCAGTGACTAAAATTTTGGTACAGAAGGTTGTGTTGTTGCTGATGCTGTTCCTCTCTCTCTTCCCTCGCTCTCTGTCTCACCTCTCTCTCTCTTTCCCTCTTCCTCTCACTCTCTTCCATCTTTCACACAGTGCCTTGAAGGTGATATAATAGAGATTCATTACAGGCAGGATACTCATTCATTTTTACCTTTAGTTTCCTCCCCCCCAGCTTACTATGAAGTCTGTTTGAGCAGATTCTGCAAAACTTTACAGTGCTAGAAAATGTCCACTTTAGGGCTGTAGAAGGAAAAAGAGATTTCATTTTTTAAAAAGTGATCTAATCTGACACTAATGACTGGTGGGCTGAATTCTTTCATAGGGGGTCTCCTATCCTTACATAAAGATACTCCCAATTTCAAACGTTCCTGAGACATTTTATATAATTATATGAGAGAAGAAGAAGAAGACACCTTGCCTTTCAAAAGCAGTGGGTGCTCCATCACTGAAGGTATTCAAGAAGAGATGGGACAAGCATTTGTCTGAAATGGCATAGAGCCTCCTGCTTGAGCAGGGGTTAGACTAGAAGACCTCCAAGGTCCCCTCCAGGTCTATTATTCTGTATTCCAAACATACAGTACAACAGACATTTATTCTGTTATTCTAACCATCTTGGTGCATACTATTGTTTTACAGCCGAGGTTATTAACCTTTAATATAGGCAGACACTACCCTTCACCTTCCCCAGCCCTTTCTCTTCTTCCAAAGCAGAGATATTCCCTTGCAGAATAAATCTTAATCTCCTCCAGAGACCACCAAACTGTTTTTTTAAAAAAACCAAATGTCTTCCTCATTCAAAACCATTTTCTGTTCTTCTTCTCTCTCTCTCTTTCTCCTCTGTCTGCCAAACCATGGCATCTGTGCCTGCTGCTCTTTAGTTCTTCCATCCAGCATGTTTTTCAACTTCCTAGGAACATTTGCAGTTCTTAAATCCAAAGGTCATATTTAACGTTAGAGAAGGGTTTTTTTTTAAAAAAAATTCTTTTTCTGGGAAAGAGGGGAGACTCAGATATTGGTATTTAATTATTTTTGCTGGGAAGAAGCCTTGGAGATGGTGTTCATTTCTGCTGGAAATGAACCTTTTTCCTAATTCCTCTTTGAACTCCTTTGTGTCTTTAATTTTCAAGTGTTTTGGCCCAGGATCATTCAAATTCCGCTTATCATCTTAGGACGGTGGTTTAGGGGAGTGCTAATAATTTCTTCTCTGAACCAGTTTCTGCACAGTAGAAAGGGATTGAGTGCCTGCACATTGTCCATTCATAGCATGAGAAAGAGGAATGTTTCTTAAAACTCAGTCTGTGCATAAACACTGCTAGATTTCTCCTCAACAGAAGCACTGAGCATGGATGCAATCCTCAATTTTGGGGGTGAATTATAGATGGTGTTTTTATGCAGAACGGTGATGAGCTCTTCAGCTAACTACTTCTTCTCCCATTACTTCTTAGTATTTTCAAGCCATGTTCTAAACTTCAAAAGCCATAAATGAACTCAGGAAGTGTCTATGGAGATTCTCAGTCATCCAGGTCATGGTTGTCTCCAAGGTACTTTTACAAGAGGCAACTGGGCTTTCTTGTTTTTTCTTGAAGGCATTTTGCTTCTCATGCATCCAAGAAGCTTTTTCGGAACTAAGATGCTTCTTGGATGAGAAGCAAAATGTCTTCAAGGAAAAGAAAAAAGTCCCGTTGTTTCCTAAAAAAAACACCTTTGAGTGAAGTCAGAAAGTTATTCCAATAACTTGATTGGCATTTCACTGATTCAAATTCAAAAATATATTCTCTGAACCTGAAGTGTCTGGTTTCAGCATTTGTCTATAAATGCAAACTGAATCATAAGGGATGTGAAAGAAAGAAACAGAAGATTGGTATCATCCAGATGTCAACTCCAAAAATTATGGACCTGACACACTCACTGCTGAACATTCTGGAAATTGAACATCTATGGAGATTCTCAATCATCCAGATTATGGCTGTCCCAAAAGTGCTTTTTCAAAAGGCAACTGAACTTCTTTGGTTTTTCCTTGAAGACATTTTGCTTCTCACCCAAGAAGCTTCTTCAGTCAGAACTGAAGAAAAACCAAGAAAGTCCAGATGTTTTTTTGAAAAAAGCACCATTGGGACATCTGGAAGTTGAAATATTTTCATTTAAAGCTTGCCTCTCTGGTGTCCCCATAGGTTGAGAAAGGTCTGAATGGAGGATAGGCAGAGGATTGAAGTTAGGCACAGATCAATATGCAAGGTAGTTCCACCTACTCAAAGCAAACCAGCTAATGGTTTACTCCCACTAATTATCTTATTAGCATCCCCCCCCCAAAAAAGTGTGATAAACCTTGGGGTGTTTTGCAAAGTATCTAGCTAAATGTTTTGCAACTGTTAGTTAGACTAGTGGCCACTAACCTAGTTCCTTTAAAAATGATTGATTAGCCAATTTCAAGGCAGATAAGGATATTAGTAACTAGACTCACGACAGGTATAAATTACTTCCAGTATTCAAGGCTGGATGCCACCAATTACCTGTTCTTTAGAACAAATAGGAAGGACACTGTTACATCCAAACTGTTTATTGGAAATAGCAGGTGGATTTTTAGTTCATTCCAAAGTTTTGTGGTGGTTGTTCTTAAATTCCAACTACTCAAGACAGCAAAACAGGTGACTGTTTAGAAACAGTCTAAAACAGTTTAGAAAGGAGCATGCCACACCTGTCAGGCTTTGTTGGGGCAACCTAAGGGCCAGACTCCTTAGGGCAGAATCTCTTTTGGAGAAGCAATTTGAGAGGTTTGAGAGACAAAATGAATTGCTAGTTCACACTTGGATTCCAGGCTGTTGAGGCCCTGAAAGGGATGTTGAAGGGCCAAACATTTATTATTATATTGTAGAATTGGACAGTTGGAGTTCTTTGTTGAGACTATTTGATGTGCTGGTTCACCAATTGTGTAAGTATAGCTTGGAGATAATACAATTAGTCATACTGGTTTTAAAAAGGTACAGTAGAACAAGGGGAATCATTAAATAATCCTCTGTGGATACCGTGCAAAAAGGAAAATGCCATTCTAATAAATAAATAAAGAAATAAGCAAGCAAGCAAGCACCTCAATGGATTTAGAATGCAGTACTCCATGAAAAGTTATATTTTAAGACAGCCTTAAAGCTTATAGTCTCTCATGATTTACTTTTGGATCCCATGACTTATCTGAATTTTAAGTCTTTAACCTTTTTGTCCTGTAGCCTTGGAGTAAAATAAAATAAAAACACGAAATAATATTTCTGCAGTCAACATTGGTTTTACTGCATTTCTTCACAACTGCCGAGGATGAGTGGTACATCTTATAAAGGAGGGGAAAAATACATTTGTTAAGGTTGTAACACAATTAAGGGATCTTGGAGCACTATGTAATTCTTTTATTGCACGCTACAAGAACGATGTATTAATTATCAGTGAACTAATCTATCATTCAGATATATTCATTGTATGGGATATTTTAAGGTTTTTGTGAAATTGTGAAAAATGTGTAGGGCTGTATGTGTGGGAAAGAGTATGTGTATATATGTATATGCCTGTATGTGTGCAAATACACACACACTTATCAAAAAGTTACATTACAAATGCACGGACACACAACCCTTGACAAGTGTCATGTGCCTCTACCTCTCATTATAACAAGAATAATTTACAAGGAAGAATACCAGACACACATCTTTTGTAACATATATTGAAATAATTCACTTCCTGTTAGCTGTATTGAATTTTTAATCCTCTATATATTTATCGTGAAGTGTAACAAATTACTTATAGCACACAAAAGCTTATGGCATACGATTACCCTTAATTAATGGGTAAGTGCAAGCCTTTATTATTCAATGAAACTAATTTATTATCTTAATTCTCTGATGTTCGGTTCCACGTTTCTATCGAGACCATTGTTCGCACCATGGTAACCAGCCGCAGCCATATGTAAAGGGGTGTGTGTGTCTCTCTTTATGACCTACACCACCTAATTAGATTGTATTGTTATCCCCAAACTACAGAGCAAACAGACTGTGGGGTCTTACTCTAGTTTGAAGGAAACTGAGGCCCTGGCTACAGATTTGTGGAATAACTAGTGGGATCCCTTCTTTCTCTTCTCTGCATTCCGACAACTCTATTATTTTTCCCCAGCACTTATTTCCTCCTTGATTCTTTTGTCTGTGTTTCTCCCTCCTCCCCGCCAACCCTTGCATCACCACATCTCTGCCTTGGTGTGATTGCACACTTTCCTTACCTGTTCCTTGTCTCTTCTCTTAGACACAGCTAGTTAAGGTGAGAGGAAGTGAAAAGAGCTGGAAGCTGCCTAGTCGAGAGTTTCCCCAGCTAATTGCTAGTCCTAATAGGCACCATTAGCCACTACAAGCCCTTTGAGATGGCCTTCAGCGCCTCTCAGGTAACAGCCATTACCAGATAAAGGCTGAAATACGCTCCATTTAGAGAGACACTCACAGACAGGAATGTCACGGGCTGCCAATTATGTTCTGCCAGTACACAGTCACTTCCAAATGATAGCAAGATACGTACACCAAGAGCTCAAGGAATGAGCTGTGTATACTAACTCAACCTACAAATACATGGGGGCTTCGGAGGATGCGCCTTCTTTTCAAATGAGGCTCCATCAAATTTCAATTATAGTGTACTTGGTTATGGCCCTTGGCCTTCGCCTTTCCACACCATCCAAACAGTCAACCCAACATCATTAGGTAAGGCCAGGTTGGGCCTGGAGAAGCTTATCTTGTTGTATCTGAGCCACCAAAGCAATATCTACACTCATGGTGGTGTGTAAGGAACCCATCTTTCTTAAAGGAAGATGTCTATCCTTTGTGGCTTTTGGGCTGCTGAATTAGAGAAATGGAGACAGGTGCTGTCATACGCTCTGCAGTTATTTCTAAACTAAAATTTAAGGTTTAATCTGTTAGGGGGAAAAGGTCAAAGAAATGACAGGGAGACTAGCAAATCTTCTTTAAAGGATGGCCCATCACAGCCTTAAACTCAATTCCATCTTCTTCATCTTCCTTCTTCCATCTAGAGTTGGAGGTAGGGACTCGATGTTACCGTTACCTGCCTTGTTCTCCCTTTGAATTATTATTAGCTTTTTGAATTCTTCTTTAGAAGCATCTGTCTCCTAAAAATATGAGGACACGTCTCTCTTTTCCAGCTTTGCGATTCTGACATGTGCCCAATTGAAGGAGGATTTGGATTCATACAAGCTCAAGTGGTGTGCAACTTTGTTGTTGTTGTTCACCTGTGTCCAATTCTCAAAGACTGCCTGGACAAATCTCCAAAGTTTGTTTTTTGGCAAGAATTCTCAGAAACAGTTTGCCATTACCTCCTTTTTTGGGTTGAGAGAAGTGACTAGCCCAAGGACACCCCACTGGCTTTGGGTTGAACTAGAGTTCAGAGTCTCCCAGATTCTAGGTTGATACCATAACTCATGCCCCAAACTGGCTTTTGGTGTTCAATTACTTTACAGCAATAGGGGTAGTCCTCAATTTATGACCACAATTGAGCCCAAAATTTCTGTTGCTAAGCGAAACAGTTGTAAAGTGAGTTTTGTCCCATTTTATGACTTTTTGTGATGACCCAGGGTGGGATACAAAAGCAACAAAGTCACAAAAACAGGTGAAGTCCCTTTAATTCCTTCAACTTGGCTTCAAAGGTCCAATTATCATTGACTGGAGAAAAAAACTCCCCCACAAACAGTTGTGAAAAGGAAGAACTTCTGTTCAAACTCAAAATACATATAAATTATAAATAGAAAAAAAAAACACAAACCACACTGAAGAATTAATGAGACAAGGCAGGATAAGGGCTTGAAGACGTCCACAGATATTGAAATACACACACTGGGAAGGACGCCAGAACCCAGATAAGAACTGAGAGACTAGAAATATTTTCACGTTTTGCTTCCAGCACTGGCCCATGCGCAATTTGTCCTTTTAAACAGCTCACAGCTGCATCCCATGAAGGGGTTCAAGGCCCTTTCCTCCCCCGTGGACCACACCATTCACGTTTCTCCCTTCTCCCTGTGTGCCCTAGGATGAAAAGCGGACGGGCCTGGGTCTTCCTCTGAATGCCCAGCCAGCTTGTCCCCTTCCCCAGTTTCCTCCACAACCTCTGGAGCCACACTCCTACTCCCTATCAGCTGTTCCTCCTCTCCCTGGAGTCAGATTCTAACAGGGGCGTGACACTTTTGTTGTTACAGTTGTTGAGTGAATCACTGCAGTTATTAAGTCAGGATTATGGTTGTTAAGTGAATCTGTCTTCCCCATTGACTTTGCTTGTCAGAAGGTTGTAAAAGGGGATCACATGACCCCCTGGGACACTGCAACTGTCATAAATATGAATCAGTCTCTAACCATCTGAATTTTGATCATATGGCCATGGAGATGCTGCATCGGTTGTAAGTCTGAAAAATGGTCACAAGTCATTTTTTTCAGCACCGTTGTAACTTTGAATGATCATTAAATGAACTGTTGTAAGTTGAGGATTACTTGTAATAGTTGCTATAATTGGAACATCTTGTTCCTCTGGAATACTGCCAAACAACAATCCCAACTGATATCCCAAAGGTGCTTTTTCAAGAGGCAACTGGACTCTCTGATTTTTCTTTGAAGACATTCTGCTTCTCATCCAAGAAGCTTCTTCAGCTTCTTGGAAGCTGGCTCCAGTTGCCTTTTGAAAAAGCACCAAGACACAGCCATGGCCTAGATGGCTGACATTTCCCAATTGATACGTTACTTTTAACACTTAAACAAGCAAGGCTGGGGCATTTTGCATAAGGAGTCTAACTTGATGTCAATTATATTTGTTCAATTTATGTCCTGACTTTTCTGTAGGATGTTCAAGGCAGTGTATATTAATCTCCTTTTATCTAGTCCTCATTGACTTGGATATCAGTGAATTATCTAGAGCTTTTCTAGATCAAATGGGAACTTGAATCTGGGTCTCGACACTCTCTTTACCACACTCACACTCAAAGATACAAGACATGATTTCTCCAAGTAAATACACAACAGAACTAAAACCTGAACTTCAGCTATGAAAATGAGCTGAATGCCGCTTTCTGACACTGCTATTAAACCCTCCAACTCTGCATCTAACTGCAGAGTAATGAAGAGGTCAGAAAAATCCAGGAAGTTAAACTAAAGCCAACTAAAGTCAGGAAATGTGCCTGTCTTTTTACCAATGAAACGATAAGCAATCTTAAGCACTGTGTTCAGAGAAATATGGCAGCTTCCTTTCTTGGAAGAGAACACTATTTTTCAATCTTTTAAGAAACTTCACTCACACCAAACAGAAAATCTTGGAAACCCTACAGCAAGAATTCTGGGTCTGCTGCCAACAATATTTTCCCTAAGATTGTCAGAAATCATACCTACATCAGGAAATATACAGAGTGTTTTATTTGAAAACTGTTTATTACTCTACATTTGCCATATGGTAGCGATGAGACAGTCTTGGTTCCTCACCAGTGCCAGATTTGCAGTATCCATCATCAGAGCTTCAGCAGGAACAGATGAGAATTCGACAGAGAAATACAGGCTTTCACTTAGTTTATGGGAAATCCCCGAAACAGAAAGCTTAAAGGCCTAAATTTATCAGTGCTACCCTTGGTTGTAGAGGATTTCTGCTATAAAGACCTTACTAAACCTGGACTGCATCAATCCACATGATCAGAGACACTTATAACTCTAATTCTTTGCTGCCATCTCATGGCTGTCCAGATTTTTGCAGATAGTCCTATATTATTTAGTTTCCTAATATAATTTAGTCTCCTATGACTATCACTAAGTCTTGTATCTTATGAATCTTGATCAATGTATTTTTTATGTACACTGAGAGCTTATGCACCAATGACAAATTCCTTGTGTGACCAATCACACTTGGCCAATAAAGAATTCTCCTCCTCCTCCTCCTCCTCCTCCTCCTCCTCCTCCTTGCAACTTGTTGTCCAGCCTTTGTTTTTCTTCCAGGCTAACATGCCACAACATGTAGTCCTCGACTTACAACAGTTCATTCCGTGACCATTCAAAATTACAACGGCACTGAAAAAAGTGACTTGGAAACTAGGCAAAATTCACTTAACAGCTGTCTCGCTTAGCAACAGAAATTTGGGGCTCAATTGTGATCATAAGTCAAGGATTACCTCGCCTGTCCAGAGCAAAAGGAGAATTAGGCAAACAGATTCAACCCCCATATTTCCTCCAGCTGTCTCAACTGGCAGTGTTGTCAGGATAGTTCTCTATGTTAAGAGCTTCTCAATCTTAAGGCATATTTTATACCTTTTCTCAACATAATATAAATCACCATAAGAAAATAGAAGTAGCCTTGAACTTCCCATTAGGAAGAGAGGGATTTTCTCATGACAAGACAACATTTTGCTCGGTGCTACCTATGTTAGGACAGTGGTGGCTCCATTTCTGAAGATGGTTTGAGGATTGAAAAGGGTTGAAAATGATGGCTTAAGTCCATAATATCAGTTTGGATCTCAATCTATTTCAGACTCCAAAATTTACAGCCCTTAGTTTTAATCCTTGCAATCCTTCTGGGGGAAAAAAAAGGTTGATGGAAGGCTGCCCACTTTTGTATCACAGCTTTACCCAGACTGATAACACTTCTTAGGATTTTTTTAGGCAGGTGGTTTTTTTCTAATCTATTTGGACGTGCCAAGGAATTTGCAAGCAATGCATTTAAGCTGAAGGCCGTTCTCTATACATACACCATCAGCAGACTGAGCTTGTGGTTTGTTGATCACCTGATCATTTATGAGCTATAGTGATATCTCTGTTTAAATTATAGTCTTTCCCTCTGCACTGGAACCTAGCAAACGAAACTGCATACACAAATGTCATTCCAAACAATATTCTTTGCCTCCGCTTCTATAGAGTCCTTTCTCTTGTGTTGGCAACATGGAAGTAGCCTTTCAATAGACTTAGATAGCAGGATCTAGCTTATTTGGGCTGAATGTGGTTGAACTGCTAGTAATCTCCCAAGGCCATAGCCCAGATTGGAAAGTTATTTAAAAAAAAACAATCCAAAAGATGACAACGTTTAAACCACTGCTAAATTGTCCATAAAACGATTGACCATGGAATCTCTAGTTGACTTGAGGGAGTTTATACCATTAAGGAGCCGTGCCACGATAATGGCTGCTCGTTCTCCTTTGCCTTTTATCAATCATTTTCAGTCTTCTAGGTGACAGGAAGATAAAAAGCAGAAAGATGCATGACACAGCGCAGAGATGCCTACAGTTTCATTTATGTCACAGCCAAGGCCACAATCTCGGTGTAGCTTCCTTAAAATAATAGTCATCCATTTCTAGTAGTCTTCGCAACTTTGATCAACAGCAGCTGCTGTCTGTTGCTTCTTAAGGTAATGGGTCCGATCCAAGACTTATTTATGCCTAGCCTAACTGAAGCATGACTAACTTTAAACAGCATCCCACCACAGCAGTTCCACTGAATTAAACAGGACTAATCCTGAATAATGACTTGAGGATAGGAGCTGATGTGAATGAGGAACCATGATCCTTTAGAGATGGGGGGGGGGGGATGAGATTATTTGAAGGTGGAGGTTCATTCGTTCTCTGAGCTTGTGGGTTGGTTTCTGAATGTTTGGTTACTAGAGTTTCATTTCAAACTCTGCTGAAGAGTTTGCTGTCCCCCTAGTCTGGGGACAATATGCCATATGCTAAGAAATAATTATACAATAATATATAATTATAACGTTATATTATGGTTATGTTGTGTTATGTCATGTCATGTCATGTCATGTCATGCCATGCCATGCTATGCTATGCTATAATATGCTATACTGCGTTTTCTCTATTCTATGATATATTATAAATAATAATATATATAATAAAATAGATAACAATTCCATTAATGTTTTGCATTCTATTCTGTTCTGTTCCATTCCATTCCATTCTGTTGCATTCCATTCCATTCTATTCTTCCATTCTATATTCTAGTCTAGTCTAGTCTAGTCTAGTCTAGTCTAGTCTATTTCTATCCTATTCTTTTTCTATCCTATTCCTATTCTATTCTATTCTATCCTATCCTATCCTATGCTATCCTATCCTATTTGAATGAATTTCTTCCATTAGCCTCATATTCATAGTCTCTAAATTCAGAATACTTGATTTTTGTGTTGCTATTATTTTTCCAAATAGCAAAAGTTCCTAGGCCATTTTAATGAAGGAAAATTTGTCCAGAGGGATATCTATGCATATTTTTTTTAATCTGAATGGTTAGAGCAATTGGAAACAAGCCCTGGATATTGATTAGTGTTTGAGCCAGAGCACTGCTTATTGCAATACTGTTAAACACACAGACACAGAAACACATGAGTGCACACATGCACGCACGCACACACACACACACACACACACACACACACACACACCACATGCAAAGCAGAATCAATGAGAGAGGGGAGCCTCATGGTATTTTCATTAGACATTGCAAGTTGCATTGAATTTACAATAATAATTAGACACCTCGTGAAATATCTAAGAAGAGTTGAGCGTATTTCACTCAACAATCCAATGAATTCTTCAAGTATGCAGATCCCCACACGAAAAACAAAGCACCTTTGAGTATTAAATTAACAAAGTGAATGGGCACACATTTTTGTATTTCATTTTTACAGATGCATTTGCAACCAAATTAGCAACTAGATTTTTCTCCAGTATAAATTTAAAAAAAAAAAAAAAGATCCTTGCACTTTCCTATTAATTAAGAATAATGTTATGCCATAAGCTTTTCTGGTATAATTTGTTACTCTTCACGATAATAAATATACAGCAGATTAAACATTCACAGCATCTTATATACATAAATTCATAGCCTACCATGGGCTGGCCAACCTACATTCATTTTGCACAGGCCTTTTCCCTCCAGGAGAACAGAGGTGTACATATTAAGGATATTATGGTATCAGAAAAAAAAAAAACCTTGGAGACAAACTATTGGATGAAGTTTACTGTTAGGTAGAAGAGATTTGTGCCTCAAATGTAAGGGGTTTCAGGCAGTGGTGGCATTCATTTTTTTTTACTACCTGTTCTGTGGGCGTGGCTTGGTGGGAGCAGTGTGGCTTGGTGGGCGTGGCTTGGTGGGCACGGCAGGGGAAGGATATACTGCAAAATCTCCATTCCCTCCCCACTCCACCCCACTAACCTGCTTTCCAGCTCTGTTCTGTGCAACAAAGGAAGACCCAGCCGATCAGCTGGGACTCAATAGGAGGCAGAGAAGAGATGGGGGCGGGGCCAGTCAGAGGTGGGATTTGCCGGTTCTCCGAACTGCTCAAAATTTCCGCTACCGGTTCTCCAGAACTGGTCAGAACCTGCTGAAGACCACCTCTGGTTTCAGGCCTAAGAAGAACCTTTTCCCCTCTGTTATTTTTCCAGGGCTGGGAATAACAGAGTCCGAATACTATACAATATTGTATGTCCTACATCTGAAAAGCCGTTTTTTCCTCTCCTCAAATGTGGTTGATGGTTTTATCCTTTCAGTTTTGGGAATAAAAGCTCTTGGACCAGGCTGGCATAGAGGTAGTCCTTGACGTACAACCACAATTGAGCCCAGGGTTTTTGTTGCTAAGCAAGACATTTGTCCAAGTGAATTTTTGCCCCATTTGACGACCTTTTTTTGCCACCATTATTAAGTGAACCCCTGCAGCTGTTAAGTGAGTAACCAGGTTGTTAAGTGGATCCGGGTTCTCCTCATCGACTTTGCTTGTCAGAAGGTTGCAAAAAAGGGGAACATGAGACCCCAGGACACTGCAACGCCCTCATAAATAGGAGTCATTTGCCGAGTATCTGAATTTGATCCTATGACTGTGGGGATGTTGCAACAGTCATAAGGGTGAAAAACAGTCATGCCTCACTTTTTTCAGTGCCATTGGAACAGCAAATGGTCACTAAGCAAACTGTTGTAAATTGAGGGCTAGTTTTGCTATCCTTTTTAAAAAAAAATGCTTAAAGAGACAATTCTCTCATTTGTTTTTTTCCAAAGGAAACTTTAAAGAGATATTATTTAGGATGGGGCGAAGTTTAAGAGAAAATTAGAACTTGTTCTGTAGCAGGAGTGAAATATTCTGAGTATATTTTTCTCTCTCTGCCTCTCTCTGGCTCACTTTGTTTCTTTCTCTCTGTCTCTCTTTGTTTTTCTGTCTCTGTCTCTGTCTCTCT
>NW_020769428.1:2097282-2108181 GCF_900518735.1 Pseudonaja textilis
TTCGTTTCTCTGTCTCTCTGTCTCTGTCCCTGTCACTCTCTTTGTTTCTTTCTCTCTCTCTCTCTTTGTTTTTCTGTCTCCGTCTCTGTCTCTCTCTTCGTTTCTCTGTCTGTCTCTCTCTTTGTTTCTTTCTCTCTCTCTCTCTGTCTCAGTCTCTCTCTCTCTGTCTCAGTCTCTCTCTCTCTCTTTGTTTCTCGGTCTCTATCTCTGTCTCTCTTTGTTTTTCTGTCTCTCTGTCTGTCTCTCTGTTTTCTGTCTCTCCTTGTTTCTCTGTCTGTCTCTCTCTGTCTCAGTCTCTCTCTCAGTCTCTTTCTCTCTCTCTTTCTCTCTTTCTCTCTCCCTCTCCCTCTGTTTTGTTTTATGTCTCCCCTTCCTCTTATTAACCCATCATACAGATGGAGGGGATCGTCTATAGGCCTACCCTGCAGTATCTGGGGGAGAGGTGTAAGAAAATCTATCTGTTTCCTGAACTAAGACGTTCATTGAGGGAGACATTGGGGAAAGCTCTCACCTCCTCTTGCAGTTGTGAGCCTCTCCAGGGATTGCCACTTCACTCTGCAGACTCTAGAGCAATGCCATTCTGAGACGTGATGTCAATTGCACAGAGCACTTCTTAATGCTTAGCTTGGAAGTCTTTGGAGCCGAGACAGACAGACAACATATGAAATTTAACAGGAGGTGAACCAAGCTGCTTAACGTCTGACTATACATTGTTCAGTATTACTGGCTGAAGTGCCAGAGGAGCTTAATTGAGCATGAGATACATAATCTTCTAAATGATTAAAATTCAGTCGTAACTGAGTTTTTGGCTACGTGTGTCAAATATCTCACATTGCGGGAGGGACAGAGAAGAAATTAATTCGGTTCACCTCTTTGTGTGGTTGCCAAATACCTATTTCCTCTTGGTGGACTTTGCACACTAAAAAAATCTGCCCCTGTCCTCATGTGGAAGTGCGGTTCACTATTTCAATAAGAACAATCCAGGATATAGACTAGAGTGGCCACAAAATACGTTCTTGAAAAAAAAAAAGCTTCATTAGGAAACACAAATGCATTTTGTTCGATAGGAAAGTTATAAACAGTAATAGGAATATTAAGAAAAGTGCCTGCCAAAATTCATGAACGTGCTGTGCAGATAAAAAACAATCACGGATTGATAAAGAGACAGACTGAAAAGAATTTAATGCTAGAAAAATGTGGAACTGGAATTGATTCCTTTTTTTTTTGTTGAAGAAATCTATTTGCGGAAGATAATTTGTGTTTAGGTGTCCTTAAAATGTAATGAGAACAGGATGATGCAATTGAAGAGTCTGACCTTATACTGATAATATGACTGCACCTATTTATTGTCTACAACATCCCTGGGAATGGTTTTTAAAGGTTTTTCTCAACAGCTGACCTATCCCAGGAACAAAACGTTGAATTTTTTGCACATAAATCAAGGGCACTGAGATATGGAATTTTCTCAATGATATGATGGGTCCATTTTCAGAATCTGATATTGCAAACTGCATATGTACCACACTCCAAATGCTAGTTGAACCCACTAGTTTAACTTTTTTCCTGTTTCAAGTAGCTTTTCCACATTAAAAAAAGAGAACAGCAATAAACAAGGTGAGCATATTTTTATATTATCCACTTAGAAAGAAAGCAATGCAAATATTTTTTACAGAAACTGTGTGAAGAATCCAGGGATTTAGATAGATGCGGTGATAACACTGTCACTCAAGTCATCCAACATCTTCAAAAATAGCTTTCCCCCACTTTATAGTAAGTGCAAAACCCTTTTCTCAAACAAAGGAGCATGTGCTTGGGAGAACCTTTGTATTTGATGCATTGTGCTGATTTCTGGATGGGTTTTGCCTCCTAAAACAGTTGTATCTTCACCTTAAAGGATAGGTGCATGTTTTGACAAAGGAAAGCACAGATTTTATTAATCTCCTGCTAATACAGTTTAGACCCTGTGAATATAAATAAGCAATTTAATCAAAGCCACCTTCTTTTTAGGTGTTAAAAATAAAAGAGATTGGATGAAGAGGAGGGACCATGGGGTCTAAATAAATCAGGTTAAATTTTGCTTCTGACAAGACATTTTCCGGACACATCAAGGAGATGATATCTTAAATGATTTCTTGGTGTATGGCCAAAAAAAGAAGGCTGGTACCAGGTTGTGTGGGTTAGTTCAGAACAATTATATTTTTGATTTGACATGCTTCTCCCAACCCTCTTATCCTTGTCATCTTAAACTTAGATCTTATGGGGACTCTCTGAGTTTGATTGTTTTCTTGTAGACATTTCATTCCCCAACTAGGCAACGTCATCAATGCTAGAAGGGAGTGGAGTTTGTTCTCTGTTTATATATATCCTTGCCCTGACAGTGTTAGCCATCACAGATGAAGCAATATCTAAAATGATCAATACCTAAGCAATTGGAGCAAAATGTAGATATATGATACATATGATTCTTCTTCCTTCTGGGAGAGCTGTGGTGTTGTTTTCTCTTAGGAATGTGCTGTCTTTCAGATAAGAACTCAAAATCTGGGGCTTTACGTTGAAATTTCATTGGGACAGGAAAGAAGGATGCTCTCCCAGGGTTGAATCTCACGTCTATTTATCTCAGATGAACTCAAGGTTTTCTTAACCATAAATTCAACAAGAATTTTTAAGGATGGTCCTTAAGCGCCTCTCTCTCTCTCTCTCTCTCTCTCTCTATCTATCTCTATCTCTATATATATATATATACACACACACACACATACATATTCATACACACACACACATGCACACACACACATATCCTCAACACCCAAGCTCTCACTGAAATCCCATTGAGTTCACTCAGTTCAAAATTATTTGGAACAGAGGCAAGAGAGTAATGCACATGTTCTGTTATGAAAATAAAACCAATTGTGCATTCCTAACTACCAAAAACAGTTAAAAGGTGATGTGACATGTAGCTTTCTTGGGACAATAGACAATGAACTTATTGTTTGCAGGCCATGTCAGATTTGGAAAAGCTGCTAATCCTTTCAAACGTAGAGACAAGATTTACTGACCAGAAAGAGAACTGGTCGAGATTTCACACTATAAATTTAACTGAACCAGATTTAATGACGTTAGGGTGAACTTCTCCATGGTTTGGGAAGAGAAATCAGATGCATTCACTCTAGCAAGAGTGAATGCGTTGTTTGACAAAAGTACATATACTGATATTATTCAAGTTTATTTCGGTCACAAATCATTGGGACTGCCGTGACCTGTTCTGTAGGTTTATGAAGAACCTGATAATTCTTTTGAAGTTATCCAGAGGCCAGCAACAAAGATTATGAGCAGCCTGCATAAGAAAATCTTTTAGGGAAAAGTTGAGATTAGGTGTATTAAAATAAAATAAGGAAGACCAAGAAAAAGATTAAGAAACCCAATGGTAGCTATCTTCAACTGTTGTCATATGGAATAGTGTTCATTTTTTGTTTAAGAGCGTGCAACTCAAATTATTAGGGTCAAATTAGAAACAACAAGAGTTCAATTAAAGAATATGTAGATTTTTTTTGAAGGAGAAGGGGAGGAGGAAGAGGAGGAGGAAGAGGAGGAGGAGGAGGAGAAGAAAAGGAAGAAGAAAGAAGAAGAAGGAGAAGAAGAACTGTTCAACAGTGGAAAAATGCCATCTGCTAAAGAATCCCAATAAGGACATGATTTCTGATCACCCTGCAATAGGGATTTCCTGTAATAAACAATTTCATTTTTTCATTTATTGCAATCCAATGCCTTTCATATATCCCAGATTTATCTCACTTTATAACCATCTAAAAAATACATCAGGTAGGAAAACGCTTGAATCTCCGTAGTCCTAGTACTATTCTCTCCCTCACCTCCCTGCTTCCACCCACATCCCTTTGCTAGAGTACAAATCCTTCACTGGCTTCAAAAGACCCCAGTGACAAGTTGCTTCCTTTGAATGAACTTTTGTTTGCATAACTATCTATCAGGTGAGAGAGATGCCGCACTGTAACATAACATCCTAATCAATAGTTAAAGAGAACTGCTGTAGAATCCCTGAGAAGGAACAGCCTGGAAATGAAAACTCACAAAGAATATACTTTTGTCTAGTGAAGAGAAAACACACACACATATACACACACACACATACACACACACACACAAACCACCCCAGACCATAGTCTCAGTTTATGTGTAAATTAGTCGCATATTCACACAGCCCCAAATTATCTAAAAAGGGGTTTAACATTACATATATATTGATAAGTTTAACAATGTTGAACTGTAACTCGGGTGTGATCTCCTTACAATTCACTTCCAAAGAGAACAGAAGGAGTAATTGGAAAACTTCCAGGATATCAAAAAATAGAAGCAGCCGTGGTGGATTTTTTTTGGGGGGGGCGGAAAAGTGGGAAACAAAAAAGAAAACTGCAGTATAAGACCTGGTGTTTGCTGAGACAACTCGACCATTACGATAAACCCCTTTCCAAAGGCAGAGGCAATGCCATCCAATGTGAAGGATGGAGCCATCTCCAAGTGTCCTCCAGAAAAGAAAATTAAAAAAAAAATGGCAATGATAAGAATTTGAAAGGAGGCTCTTGATGGACTCATTCCCAGGTTGATATCTTGAGAAGCTGAGCTGAGTAACTTGATTTTCTGTACGACAGCTCAGACTTTAACAACCTTCAGGTGGTCTTTGCCTTACGATAACAATTGAATGCTAAATTTCTGCTGCTAAGCAAAACAGCTATTCAGTGAATTTTGCCCCATTTGGTGACCTTTCTTGCCACAGTCGTTAAGTGAATCATTGCAGTTGTTAAGTTAGCAATATAGTTAAGTGAAACTGGCTTCTTCATTGACTTAGCTTGTCAGAAGGTCTCCAAAAGGGATATGCAGCCATCATAAATACATGCCAGTTGCCAAGCTTCTGGATTTTGATCACGTGACCCTGGGGATATTGCAATTGTGATGACCCGGGGTATGGCACAAAGGCAACACAGTCAGATAATCAATAAGAGTCCCTTTATTAGCTCCAAACTTTGCCCCCAATGTCCTGGTTACCTTCTGGGCTGGAGAAAAACTCTCCCAGGAACATACTTTGGCTGCAGAGAATCAAGTCCAAAACATGGTCAACAAAAACTGTAACTATAAGTCTAATCAAGGCAAAATGAGGTAATTAGTCTGGCAGGGCAGGAGAAGGAATTCCAGATGTGAAGGAACAATAGTAATTCACCACGGTTGGGAGGATGCCAGGAACACAGATAACCAAAGTCAACACAAGATAAACTCATGTTTGTTCCCAGAAGATGCCACACTCAGCATGCATTTCTTTTAAACTCCCTTTATGGTGAGTTTTGCTCTCATGTTGCTCTCATTTTTGCTCTCACGTTGCTCTGTTCATTGTTTCTCCCTGTGTGCCCTAGGATGAAGAGGTGGTGGGCCTGGGTCTTCCTCTGAACTCCCTCTCCCTTGTTCTACCTCTTCCCTGCTCTGCCCAGCTGGACTTTGCCCTTCCCCAGTTTCCTCCACAGCCAACAGAGCCACACTCCCACTCCCTGTCAGCTGTTTGTCTTCCTCCTTGGATTCAGACTCCGATAGGGGCATGGTTGCAGATGTGAAAAATCATCATGTGTCACTCTTTCCAGGCTGGTGTAACTTAGAGTGGTTACTAAATGAATGGTTGTAAGTCAAGGACTCTAAGAAACTTACCACTGTGCCCCCACCAAAAAGAGAAATTTCTGAAAACAAATAGAATGCACCTTTGCCATTTCTTTCACTAATCCACATTGATTTTAATTAATTTTGTGGCACATTTCTATTCCTAAACTATTGTCTTAATTCAATGACTTTCCCAAAGTTGTGGACTTTGAGGAGTAACTGATTCTGTTTTAAAAAGAAGTGTAAGGCCACCAAAAGAACGGCCAGTACTGCAGGCAATCGGTATCCCAATATTTCTTTCTTGAGCCCTGATTGGATTTTGACACTTTTTTATGAATTAGTTTTATTTTCAACAATCAGTTCTCGATATAGAAGAGAAGGCAAGGATGTGTGCCCGAGGGGTTGCCTGTGAATTGTAGTAAGAGCCAGGTAGGGAAAAATGTATTGCAAAAAAAAAAAGAAAAAGAAAAAGAGCTAGATAATAACAGCTTCCTTATACATCAATACTATATCTAAAGGCATTTGCAAAAATAGTTGTTGTTTTTTTCTCACCCATCTTTCTTGCCTTCACTTTCTCTTCTTTCCAAAACTTTTAGCATAAGCATTGTGGAGTAAACACAGTGAATAAAAAAAAATCTTGCAATGGTGTTATGACCACTTTGGAGCTGTTGAGCTCCATGGTTTTCAGAACTGAAAACATCACAGATATTCTAAATGGGGAATTGCAATTCTCATAGCTGGAAATGTCTTTTTTTTTTTTCTCCTTCTCTCTTTCCTTCTCCTTTTCCTTCTTCTCCTTTTCTTTCTCTTCCTCCTCCTCCCCCCCTCCCCTCCTGCTTCTCATTTTTATTCTTCTTATTCTTATTTTCTCCTCCTCCTCCTCCTCCTCCTCCTCCTCCTCCTCCTCCTCCTCCTCCTCCTCCTCTCCTTTTCTTTCTACTTTTCCCATACATAATATCATTACAATATCAAACTTTTCTCTGGAACAAGTATTGGAATGCAGTATTTTAGAGTAACCCATTCTTCTTCCAAGAAATATGAAACAAGGCAACCTCTCCCTCCCTTCCATAAGGATACATATAGAAAGCTGGATCAGTCCCACAAGTGGATAAGGCCATACGTTTTATCTTGCTAACCCTGATTTTCCTCTTTTCCTGACAACTTTCATTTCAATTGTCACTCATTTATTCCCTTGTGTGCGTGATTTCTTTTCGTTCCACAGAGCAGGCTCGCCCTGATCCTTTGAAATTTGGCTGAACATTTTTGATCTTTGGACCTTTACAAAATATTTATGGGGGGAAGTAAAAGAAGCTGAAGGTACTACACCGTCAAATCGGGATAAGATTGTAGGGCGTTTGGTTTTGTTTAGCATTTTCTTCTCATATTTTATTCCTGAAACACTGCGTGGGTTTGACATTAATTTATATAATAGGAGCAGAAAGAAGTAGTGCTGTTTTAGTGGCTATCGACAGTTAATTAACAGAGAGCTTTATCCTGCATCCGAAGAACGGAATCTTGCAGAAATACGGCCTGTTTATCCACCTCCCATCTTGCATTATTGAAAACACAAGAAGTCATTATGAGGAATAATAAACATTCATAAAGCCAGCAACTAACAAATGTATTCATGGAACTTTCAGAAAAGTTTGTAAATACAGTATTGTATGGAAATTCTCATGCATATTAGCCTTCAAATACGCAATAACATATTTTATGATATAAAAAAGGGGATAAGATACTTATCTTTTAAATTGGTATTTAATATTTTATTAGTGCTGGGCACATAATTTCCATCAAATGAAAGGAAACTTTTTTCCCCTATGAGTATAAATGTCTGCAGTTTAATATTTCAAAGATAAGTACCTACTTTTGCATCTATCAAACAGTGGCTTAATGGAATTTACTTTTCCTTAAATATTAATACTATATATGCGTTTGGCTGTCAAATGTTTGTAGAACCACTGAAGCTGAACAAAGAAGGCTATGTAACTATTAATGTACAACTTAATTCTTATTAATTTACAAAAACCTGCCTTGTTTGAAATTATGGTGAAAAGTTTCTGAGACCTGGAAGATCTTCATAGCAAGTCTTCTGAAGATGCAAACCTCTTATTCAAAACAAGAGAATGAATGTTTAAATGGAATTGAAATGGATTTCTAGATTTCTTAATGCTCTAAAAGGAGTAGTCCCAAAGGTACTTTCTCGAGAGGAAATTGGACTTCCTTTTTCCTTGAAGACATTTTGCTTCTCATCCAAGAAGCTTCTTCAGTTCTGAAGACGTTTCTTGGATGAGAAGCAAAATGTCTTGCGAAGGAAAAACAAAGGAAGTCCCATTGCCTTTGAAAGTTGCCTTAAGAAAGCATTTTTGGGACAACCATGAGCTGGACTGAAAATCTCCACAGATATCTAAAAAGAGTAATCTTCCACAACATTATTTTTCAAATTTGCCCACATGAAAATGGTTTGGCCCATCTTCTATTTTCTTTTTTTTCCCCTGCCCTGGAATACACACTGGGTTATCAGACTACTGTTAGCTCAAAGCCCTGTGCAGTTTACATTATGCTATGATGTGACTGTAATAGGGATTGATTTGATTTACTATATAGTTTACCAACTGAACCAGCCAACAAAGCTGTCGTGCATTGTTCAGCCCCAATTTCTTGGCTAAGGAGCAACGAAGACCCATCTGTATATCCTGGAAGTAGCAAAGATAGCACATAACTAAGTTCCAACCCATTCATCTGTTGGGAAGGTGTGGATCAACTGTGGGATTCATTATGTAGAATTACTTGATTCGCTTTTCAAATGGGTTTTAAGCTATTTTATAAGGAGAATCCCTAAACAGGCTATAAATACACCCTAAAAATATCAATACATCAGTAATGGATTCCTCAAACCCAATGTCAGAGTTGCAAGTAATACACCCATAGAAAACAGAACTCTGAGGCAGGTAGATTCCTCAAAGAACAGTTTTATTGGATATATCATATTGGCACAGGCTGGTGAAAACCAGTTCTAAAAATTCCTGCAGTTTTCACCTAATTAAAAGTAAGTTTTCCCCTTTCCCCAAACAAACAGTCACATGATCCAATCGGGGTGCTATCCAGTTGCTTGGTAACTCCTCTCTTCAGTCACCTGTTGGAATGTCCTTGATTCCCAGGGCAAAGTATTTTGTTTTGGCTACAAATCCCCAGCTATTTCTATTCCCCGCTCCCTAGCCCCCATCTCTATTGTGGTAATGCTGAAGCCTCCAATATGGCCTCAGTCAGGTCATCTTCAGAGTTGACACCCACTTTAATAAGCCCCCTTGGAATATTGTATCCAGTTTGGGTCAACAAAATATAAAAAAAAAGATATTGAGATTCTGGAAAGAGTGCAGAAAAGAGCAGTAAAGATGATTAGAGGACTAGAGGCTTAAACACACGAAGAACAATTGCAGGAATAGGATATGTTTAGTCTAGTGAAAAGAAGGACGAGGGGAGACTTGATAGCAGTGTTTCAATATCTGAAGGCCTCTTACAAAGGCAAGGAGGTCAACTTATTTTCCAAAGCACCAGAAGGCAAGATAAGAAACAATGGATGTAAACTAACCAAGGAGAGAAGCAACCTTAGAAAGGAGAAATTTTCTAATGATGAGAACAATCAACTAGTGGAATGGCTTGCCTTCAGAAGTTGTGGGTGCTTCATCAGTGGAGGCTTTCAAAAAGACAACGGACAGCAGGGGTGGGATTCTACCAGTTTGTACCTATTCGCTAGAATCAGTTGTTAACATTCTAAGCAGTTCGGAGAACCAGTTGTTAGAAGAAATTACTGGCCTAATCCTGTAAGGAAGGCAGGAAGGAAACATTCTGGTATTGCTTACAGAAACTGCCTCTCCCTTAACCCTTATTACATTCTTGGCAGGACTAGACTTCCTGTCTGTGGAACATCTCTGGAGTTTTTTTCCCCTCCTTTGCTGGCACTTTGCTTGTGTGGAGTGACCATTCAAAGTTACAATGGCACTGAAAAAAGTGACTTATCACCATTTTTCACGCTTACAACTGTTGCAGCATCCCCACAGACATGAGAGGCCAGGCGAGGAGATGCATGTCTCAATGTGAGTGATATTGGGTTGGTCACGCCCACCGACTAACCCACGGCCATAGAACCGGTTGTTAAAAAATTTGAATCCCACCCCTGGTGGACAGCCATTTGCCTGAAATGGTGTAGAATCTGCTGCTTGAGCAGGGCGTTAGTCTAGATGACCTATAAAGTTCCTTCCAAATCTGTTATTCTGCATTCTGCTAAACTCTGTTGTTCTATTCTCTATGTACCTATCCCAAAGTTGCCTATTCCCTTCAAACAAACCACAGCTCAGTGGTCTGTAGATCGAGTACTTATGGAACCATAGTAGAACCATCATTCACGATGACCCAAAATGTGAATAAGTGACCAAGAGAAAATGTAGGATCTATGATGTACAGAACAGTCTCATAAGCAACATCTTCCAGATTGTAAAGCCTTTAATCAGTTCTGAGAAATGTTTTCTGATCCATGCTGATACAATTACCAAGCTTTTATTGGCAAGTTAGTTCTCTTTCAGGGGCATTTTAGAGCAAATAATGTGCATGTGTCTTTGTGTGCACGAAGAACTATTTGCTGTACCTTTGGGAATGAAGTCACAGGTTTCAGTAAATATCTGAGTGATGCAATGTGGCTTTTTTTCCATATGAACTAAGAAGAAAAGAAAAAGAAGGGGAGACTGAGGGGATCTGTTTGGTTTTGCAGCTAAATGGTCATGCTCTATTTGACTGTGAAAGTGAGCAAGTGATTGATATATGTACATGTATATCTATATCCATATCCATCTGAACACACACATACACACACACCCTCATGTGAGGCCTCCTGCAGATGCTGTATTCCCTCTCTTCTGTATGTGAGAGGTATGCATTTTTATGATCCTGTAATCCCTTAATTCAGATTAGAGTCAGGCTGACTAGATGGAGCTGAGCATTTACTGTCTGGATGCCCTTCCTGATGCCATGTGGTGTTCACAGCAGATATTTTTTTTCTTTTGTAGGAAAGAAATACCTGCTAAGATATTTCCAAGTGGGAGTTGAGCGTCTTCACCTGTGATGCTGTGTTCTATTCAGTTTTAAACACTCTGGAAACTGTAAAGATGGACCATAAAGGGAATATTTCTACATTGAAAGAATCTATTATGAAGGATCTGTAATTTGTCATTTTGTAAATTTTCTATA
>NW_020769428.1:2108191-2121361 GCF_900518735.1 Pseudonaja textilis
ATCTATCTATCTATCTATCTATCTATCTATCTATCTATCTATCTATCATCTATCTAGAGAAGACAAATACAGAAAAAATCTGAACAGAACAATGAAAAAACAATGGAAAAATGTTTGAGATGGCCAATGACTTTACTTTCAGATACATATTTTTTGTTTTCAACCAAAAAACTGGCAGGATGTTTAGGGATTTGCCAACAAATTTCAATGGACTCTCAAGACACCGAAAGAAAGTTTGATAGGCTTATGGCCCAAAGGGAACTGTATTTGATGTGAGCCCTGTTTTCAAACACACAATCTCCACATTGGGTGATTTCACTTTCATAGAAACCTATTTGAACTGGTTTTCAAGAACCACAAGTTTTGTGCTGTCGCTGAACAAATGACTTATTGGTTCCCTGCCTGCAGGAAGCTGATGTAGTTACTTACTGATTTGAATCAGTGGCATTCAGTTCCAAGGAGAACTTTCTTATGCTTTTATGTGACAATCTAGAGTTTTGAAGAGCTGTTCCATTGTTGGGAGTTTGATATGTTGTTTCTGAGTCAGTTGTCACCATCTGATTGTGTGTGTGTGTGTGTGCGTGGCTTGATGGCCTGAGTAAATAAGTAAGTAATGTTCTGGAGAAGTGCAATTGCCCAGGAGCATAGAATTGTGATAAATAAAAGCTGCTAATTTAAAACTCTTTTAGCCAGAAGTGTGATATGTCTCGAGATAACTATTGTGGTAAATAAAATCTGTTAATTTAAATCTTATAATAAGAGAAAGCTTCCCGCTGTTGGTGACTGACACAAAACGTAGCATTAAAAATCTAATCAGTTTTTGGCTGAAAACAAGATTTGGCTGCAAGTGAAAGGATATGCTAACTTGCTGTGAAGGAACCCACATTTTCAGTGGAAACAGACCCACACATATCACTTGCACTCTATCATTTACACAAAGTTTCTTTTTGATGATTAATATTCACTTAAAGTTTCAGCCTAGTAAATCATCTTTCCATCTGGTTCTTCCTTTTAACAGCTAACTTTGCCGGCTGTATTTATATTAAACCACTGAATTGAATGTCCAAATTCAGTGCAAATGAACAGGGCTCAATCAGATGGTCTCCAGACAAGCTAGATTTCAAATCCCATCGTCCCCTGACAAAATGATCAAAACCTAGATCAGCCTGTGTGTTTTCTGAACAAAAACAAAAATCAATACGTGTAAAAATGATACAAACCCAAAGCTTTTGTCTTCAGTAGCCTCTAGGTGAATTGAGTATATAGGGCTTATCCGCAAATAGATAGATGCATTGGTGTAATGAATCACTTGATCTAGTACAATTTTAATATAAAATAGAAGCATACATGACCTTTTGATAGACAGAACAAAAAAAATGTTCAAAAAGTGTAAACACAATGATCATAAGATACTCACACCCACAATTAATACACTCTCAATTAGCATTAAATTTCCCTTATTCTTGACCCAGAAAATCAAATTTATCAAAAGTGACAGGGGGTTTCTTTGCTTTGCATTTTAATAAGCCTTTAAAGCATTCAAATCAACGTACTAATAGATTTATCCATACAAAGAAACATTTCTTTAAGAGAAGCTTCAGAGTTTCATCTAATTTACAAAAATGTAAATCACTTAATGCATCCAGCTAAATTGAGCTAGGTTCAGAAATGCAGCAGGCTCAGATATGGTTAATATATAGATTTTTCTGGATTTTATTTCTAGAAAATACCATCACTATAGGCTAGATCTAGATGGGGAAGAAGGCAATGTCAAACAACTCCTGTAAAACTCCAATGTCCTGATGGGCTTTAGCTGAAAACATTTAAAAGTGTATTTTTATCAGGTTATTAACTTGAGAAAGATACTGTAGCCTTCTTACTCTGGTACTTTCTACAGCAGATTAGCTGAACTGCAATTTCCATGTTTTCCAATCTGCCAAGATTGAGGAAGTTGATTTATTATAATTGAACCTTTATCCCATTCCCAAAGTATAGGCTGTTTCAAAAATTATGGTATACATGAAGGGTAGATGAGCCACTGAAGATGAATAAGTATAGTACTTCTCCAAAGAAACGTCTTTGTAATTTTGGATCAGTCTTTATCATTGGTAGACCAGGTTGCTACAGAACTACAAAATGTTTTCCATCAGCCAGTTTGGGGTCCAAGCCACAATGTGAAATGGACATGGATCCCTACCCTATTAATGTCCAAATTAGATGACTGCAATATATTGGATATGGAAGTGTTGGTCAAGATAATTTGGATATATTTTTTGCAATTTGGCAGTTTGAGTCTCACCAGGCTCAAGGTCGACTCAGCCTACCATCCTTTCGAGGTGGGTAAAATGAAGATCCAGTGTCAGCTTTGGAAGCCATATTAGCACCAGAAGCTTCCAAGCCGCCAAATTCTTGAGCCTGGGAAGATGGGAGGGGGGAATTTCATGGAGCATATGTGGTTAAGACATAATAGCATTCTTCGTCAGAGTCAAGGTCATGTTGTTCCTGGCTGAGGAGGAGTAGAGGGGATGTCTCAAATTGGGATGGATGGTGATTGGGGCATGTGATGGAATGATGGGTTCAGGGGGTGGATTTGTAATATTTTACTTATTGGAGGGAAATCCAGAACTTTCAGATTCGAGATTTCCCAGATGTGCCAGTATACCTACTCTAATAAAAGGGAACTTTGAAAAAATGCCTGTCTTGGAGATTTTAATTGGAATTGGGTTTTTCTGGAACCCTGACACCCAGATTGTTGGGGGGCAATAGGCTGACTCTATAAACATCTTAGAGAGGGCTGTAAAGCACTGGGAAGCAGTATATAAGTCTAAGTGCTATTGCTATAATCTGTCTAAAACTGGATTATGTACTAGGAATGCTCTTAATGCTGTTTTGGTTTAGCAATTGCATTTGTTCCAACTCTATTTCTGGAATCAGTTCAATCTACCAGTTCAGATTTTACAATCTGAAGAGTAGGATTAATAAAGAACTGCCTATACCAGCGTGTGCTTGCTTACATGATGATGCCTCCACCGAATCTCATCTTTAAGTATCCTAGCATCCAAGAAAGTCCAATGTGGTATTGGCACCTTTTATAGAAATCTGTACCTGGATAGATTTATGTAGGTAGCCCCCGATTTACAATAGTTTGTGTAGTGACTGTTTGAAGCTACAATGCCACTGGGGGAAAAAGGGGGTTCACACTTACAACCATTGCAGAATCCCCATGGTCATATAATCAAAATGCAGACACTTGGGAATTCAATCGTATTTATGATGGTTGCAGTGTCCCAGGGTCATATGATTCCCTTTTGCAACCTTCTACCATCTGCACCTCTATAACTGTCTGGTTTGGTTCTTCAACTCAACAGGACAGACGAAGACTCCAGAGAGTAATTAGGACTGCAGAAAAAAACAATTACTACCAACCTGCCTTCCATCAAGGACCTGTATACTGCACGAGTCAAAAAGAGGGTTGTGAAAATATTTACAGACCCCTCACATCCCAGACATAAATAGTTGATCAACTATTTACAAACTCTGCCCTACTATTACTATTAATCTTCTCATCACTCCTTATCACCCATCCCCTCCCTCTTGTGACTGTAGGACTGTAACTTTGTCACTTGTATCCTTAAGATTTATATTGACTGTTTCCTAGTATGATTTGATTGCTTATTGTACCCTATGACTATTATTAAGTGTTGTACATTATGATTCTTGACTCTTGATGAATGTATCTTTTCTTTTTATGTACACTGAGAGAATTTGCACCAAGACAAATTCCTTGTGTGTCCAATCACACTTGGCCAATAAAGAATTCTATTCTTATTCTTTATTCTTATTCTTTATTCTTATTCTTTATTCTTATTCTTTATTTTTATTCTTTATTCTTATTCTTTTATTCTTATTCTTTATTCTTTATCCTTATTCTTTATTTTTTATTCTTATTCTTATTCTATCCTATTCTATCCTATTCTATTCTTCTGACAAGCAAACTCAGTGGGGAAGCCAGATTCACTTAACTGCAATAATTCACTTAACAACTGGGGCAAGAAAGTTTGTAAAATGGGGCAAAACTTAACTGTCTTGCTTAGCAACAACAATTTGGGGCTCAGTTGAGGATTCTCTCTACAGATATATATCATTATATATACATTTATATATCATTTTTCTAGACTTGTTCATTCTTCTCCCATTGCTTTCAATTTGTTGAAATTTTTATAGCATTTTTTATTTTATTTCAAGGCATCTGAAGGATTTGTTCTCATTTCCTTCATTAATTTTTTAAATTTTTGCCAGATAGTCTGGGATCCATTGAAAGAAGAGAGTAGAAATCTTTGAAATAAACAAACCTACAATCTTGAATACTCACCTGCTACTATAAGTTTAGCCCTGAGTTTTTCACTGCTCAGGGAAGTGAGAAATAATTAAATACCATGGCTAACAGTGAGATTCTATTTGGTATCTGATAAAAACGGCATTTGAGCACAGATTCAATATCATTAAAATGATGTTTGAAATCTATTTTAAAAGGGCCTGTTCTCCCTCCTACTCGGTGCATTTCCTAAAGTTTGTTGCACTTTGGGTATTTGTTTTGTTAATTTCCTTAAAAACAAATCAGATTCAGAGTACATATAAAAACGTGGGACAGCTAAATTAATCAAACAGCAGGGAGATGATTTCGTAATGGTTATTGTGCAAAAAGCTCCATTTGCTGAAGAATTCCCAGAAAGAAAGAGAAGAAAAAAATTTATTTAAATGATTTGCTTGATTATCAAAGTCCTCCTTAAAAAAGAAGGGAAAAAACATGAATACAGAAAGAAAGCAGGGAAAAAAAATTCTAATATCCACTGCAACCCACCAGATAATTAAACCAAACACATGGGACTAAGTGACGCTGGAATCATACTGCAAAATCATTTTTCAATACTAAGTTAATTTCTAGGGAACGACATATAAGCTATGATGGCCAAAACATTCTGAATTTTTTTTGTTTGTTCTATAAGCACCAGTCACAACAGGAAAGGATGAAGACTCAGCAATTTAAGACACAAATCATAACAAGTGCAGTTTTGTGCATATGCATGCATGTTTAATTTCAACTGAACACCAATGGTGGTTTTTCATAGCCGCAGGTAGCAAACACGGGCCTTTCTAAAGACAATTATCAACCTTTTCCGCAGTTTGAAAACCCACAGAACAAAAGAATAATAGAGAAGGAAGAGACCTTGGAGGTCTTTTAATCCAACCCATTTTCCAAGCAGAAGACCCTATCCCACTTCAGACAAATGGTTGTCCAATCTCTTCTTGAAAATCTCCAGTGTTAGTCTCCTCCTTTGAGAAGGGGGTTGGACTTGTTGTTGTTAGTCGCAGAGTCGTGTACGACCAGTGATGGTATTCAAATATTTTTACTACCGGATCTGTGGGTGTGGCTTGGTGGGCGTGGCATAGCTTGGTGGGCGTGGCATAGCTTGGTGGGCATGGCATGGCTTGGTGGGTATGGCTTGATGGGCATGGCAAGGGAAGGATACTGTAAAATCCCCATTTCCACCCCACTCCAGGGGAAGGATACTGCAAAATCCCATTCTATCCCATCCCACTAACCTGCTTTCCAGCTCTGTTCTCCTGTGCAGAGCAACAAAAGAAGACCCAGCCAATCAGTTGATCGGCTGGGACTCAGGAGGCAGAGAATATATAGGGGCGGGGCCAGTCAGAGGTGGTATTTGCCAGTTCTCCAAACTACTCCAAATTTTCGCTACCGGTTCTCTAGGACCTGTCAGAATTGGCTGAATACCACCTCTGGGTCCGGCCCATCGCAACCCCATGGACAACATTCCTCCAGGCCTTCCTGTCCTCTACCATCTTCTGGAGTCCATTTAAGCTCACGCCGACTGCTTCAGTGACTCCACAGTTACATTTGTTTTCATTTCTGAGAAAAAATGTTTATCACACATATCAATACAACAGCAAATGACATAAAAATGGAAAATCTAATTAGTACAGACTAGTTCCTGTGTTTGTCTTTGTCCTGGGAATTAGATTTCTTACCAAATGGCCATATGATAATTAATTTTACAAAACTATACATCAGAAATTCCAAATGAATAAGACTAATCAACATCTTTCTGGTCAGGTAAGGAGGCATAAATACATTTAGAATCAAAACAGCGATCTAAATAATGAGCTTCAGCTATTTGTTTGGAACATAAATGTGAATACAATTTAGCAAAATGACTGAATAAAACATGATGGGTACTGTCCCACAAAAGTTAAAGTCATTTTAACTGCTTGATTTTGTTCATGGACCAAGTCCTAAGTGTTCACCTTGCTCTCAAGCTGAAATCAATGGATAGCTTGAAAAGGTGAATTTTTGGTTATCCCCGGCTTAGAACACAGAATAACAGAGCTGGAGGTCATCTACTCCAACCCCTTGCTGAAGAGGAAGACTCTATCCTGTTCCAAACAAGTGGCTATATCCAGTCTCTTTTTAAAAGCCTCCAATGATGGGACACCCACAACTTCCTTTTTAAAAAACGTATTTTATTGATTAAATTATTAAAACATTGGACACAGTGTGATCGTCCTGACATTCCTTTTTATCATACCTGTTATAATATATAATACATATTTTACATACATTTATAGATTTGTTCAGTTAATTTTTATCTGTAATTATCCCTTCTACAAATCCTGTTTATTTTTTTATTCTGGGTCCTCCCTTTCTTTTCCCACCATTGATAAAAGTTATCCCATATCTTGTAGTATTCTGTCTCATCCTTATTTTTTAATTCCAGAGTCAATCTATCCATTTAAGCACATATCAATATCTTCTTTATTATTACAAGCACTCACAACTTCTGAAGGCAAGCCATTCTTCTGATTAATTGTTCTCACAGTCAGGAAATTTCTCCTTAGTTCTAAGTTGCTTCTCTCCTTGATTGGTTTTCTATCCATTGCTTCTTGTCCTGCCTTTAGGTGCACTTACTGAAGTTTCATCTCCATTTATATACAAGTGGCTGGCGCTGTCAGCCTTCTTGGTAGTATTCTTAATAGTTCCATGATTAGGCTATTGTTTATTGCTTGTTTATCTGAGTTGGTAGTTCCTCAATCGAAATATTGTTTACTGCTTGAAATAGCATGCATTTGTTTTGAGTGGCATGTTTGAAGCACAGAACAGTCGGTAGGCTTTTGGTTCGAAGCTTTTCTTTCTCCTATACTGGAGGTTGCCATCCCAAAAGAGCCAACAGTGCTTCAGAATCGAGTTGTGGGCTACGCTTTGCGTCATAGCAGATGCTTTCCCCAAAGCCAAAGCCACCAAATAGTTGAAATTCCCAGCACTGCATAGGGGTTATAGTAGGATGTTAGAACCGTATTCAAAAACCTGATTTGCCATGTTCCCTCAATGCATTTTTCTAACCCCAAGATAAAGATCCATGCATCTCTTTACCCTTTAAACAAAAAAAGCCATTGTAGTGGCATGTAGGGTGACGCACGGCATGAATACCAAAAACATATCCGTGCGCTGCTAAACTGTTTAAGTATGGAAGAAGTAGTGTCTAATAGCATCAGGAAATTGAAATTTGAAAATTTTTCTCAGTCACTTATTTGATGAGAACGGGGCTGCTGACAGGTGAAGCAGAAAGTCATTTTTCAAGTTAAATGCCAAATGGTTATATAGCATAATATCCAGTCAAAATTAACCAGCTCACTGCTGCATTGACGTACAGCATATTTAATAGCAACTATTTTGGGAAAAGGTAGCTTGGGGAGACCTGTGGGGGGGGGGGGGGGGGGGGAGGGAATTGAAAAGAACCTTTTGCAAATATGTCCCTAATCTACTTTAAGCAATGATAAGGGGGAGGAGGACCTGAGAAATATGGACAGTATGTTGCAATGATATCAAAAGATAAGCTAATTGTAGAATTCACACATCCTCAGAAATTTTTGAGATCAATATGGGGCATAACCTTCTGCTTAAGAGTTTAAAAGTTTGGGTTCAGCTAAATTCTAGGATTTACATAAAGTACCCAAACTGGGAAGATGGCTGTGCATGTTTATATTTCTTCCAAAATAATGAGAAGAGTGAGAGATAGTTGCAGACATGTGATCTTTAAATCAAATCATCAAGGATTCTTTGATGTCACATTGTTAGGAAAACACCAAGTTAGGTTATGGGATCAGCTCATATAGACCAGAAAAAAGAGGCTATCATGAATGAAAAGGGCTTCCAAAGGTATTTGCCAGTGCTTGAATCTTTTGGACAAAATTATGACACTGTCACGGGGTTGTGCTGATGTCAACCTTCAGCTGGTACCTTTGCTAATACATGCCGTGTTTGTTCCCCCAAAGTGTAATAAGAAAAATTCCCATAGAAGCAAGGAACAGAAAAACAGCGGTGGGACTTCAGGGTACTGTTTTAATTCCATCAGGTTTTTTGGTCTCATGATACATTTATTCTTAGTGTAAATTGAGAATTCTTAATTTCTTCTCAAGTTCTTTTTCTTTATGGAGATGGGAATGAGCAAAATGAGCTTTTGATCAGGTGGTGCTGTTAAGTCATCAGGATAACAGAATAACAGACTTGGAAGGGGCTGGAGCTGTTCCTCGTATGTCTACATCATTCAGACAATCTATGCACGCTCACACCCACTGGAGTGTCTAATTCCAAGGCAGATGATGGTTTCCCACAAGTTGTTTCTCTTCAACCCAGAAGGGAACCAGGAGGGATCCGTCTCTCTGGCAACTTGGAAAGAATTACCTTTTGACTAAAGAAATTTGCAAAGTTCTTTACTGCAAACAGAAATGCTATTATTACAGTCACAGCACCCACAGGTAAAAGAAACAGAAAAGGCAACTCAGCAAACTGAGCAGCACAAAATGAGTAACTGGAGAAACTATGGACTTGACCTTCAAGAGAAAACCAGCACGACCCAAAACTTCTTAAGGCCAAAGCTATAACTGTCTCTTCTCATCAGTAAAGTCAGGCTTCAAAAATGAACTCCTTGTGAAGGAAGATTATTGCAGGAGAAAAGCAAAGTTTACTTTTTAAAATATCTCATGTTCTTCCCTTCCTGTTGTGACAGGATTGAGAGAAGCATTCCTTTAAAAGTTGCAAACTACTGCAACTTAGGAACGATGACCAAGATGATTTCAAAACTCAAGATTTTGCACAAGTTGTCTTAAAACAGATTATTTTCCTGACGTGTCTTCTTGAGAGAAGCACTTGGCTGCTGATCGATATTTGGGACAGGTAAATTAGAACTGGGCAGGTAAATTAGAATTGGCTGTTTGAATCTCATTAGATGCTGAAAATGTCTTTGATATGGTTCAGATTGAATTTATGCAGAGCGTTCTAATAAGATATGGGTTTCCATCAACTGTTTTCTTTTGGATTATAATTTGGAATTTTAACCCCATGGTCAGTAAATGCTTCTCTTTCTCAATTCATTAAGTTATACTGTTGCAGACATCAAATATTCCTCCTATGCAGTGGTGGGATTAAAAAGAAATTACTACCAGTTCTGTGGGTGTGGCTTGGTGGGCATGGCATGGCACGGAGTGGCTTGGTGGGCGTGGCAGGGAAGGATACCATAAAATCTCCATTCCCACCCCAATGCAGGGGAAGGATACTGCAAAAGCCCCATTCCCTCCCCACCCCACTAACCTGCTTCCCAGCTTTGTTCTCCTGTGCAGGGCAGCCAAAGAAGACCCAGCTGGGGGTCAATGGGAGGCAGAGAATAGATGGGGGTGGGGCCAGTCAGAGGTGGGATTTGCTGGTTCTCCGAAATACTCAAAATATCCGCTACTGCTTCTCCAGAACTGGTCAGAACCTGCTGAAAACACCTCCACTCCTATGTCATTTAATTATTAATCTGATTCTTGAGTGTTAACTATTCTTATAGCTCATAGTTTATATTCTCATTAGACAATCTAAGAGATTAAGGGTGTGGTGGCAATTGACACAGAATGTAATTTATAGATGCTAATGAAACTATGGATTATTATCAATAATAATCATTACTGATAATTTATAATTGTGGGGTCCGTGGTGCTTTCTCAGCTTGGTTGCTATCACTGATGATGTTATCTAATTGAGTAATGAACCCATCTTCAGAAAAACAACTAAGCTCACAGAACATCAAGGACCCTCAGTTCAGCCCTGAGTTCAAATGTGATCTTCTACTGACAGCTGCGCAGCATTAATAATCATTATTGTAAATAATATTGGATAATTATTGCTGTTACAAAAGGTGATTGAAGTTATACAGCAATACATAACTAGTATGATATTACCAATTAGAAAAAAAAATCTACTTGCTGTCTCTGGAATTCACAATAGATTAATAGGAAACTGGGATTTAAAAAATGTACAGACTGGAAAAATACCTGGGTATATATTTTTGTTGAAATAACACAGTATGTTGAATTAAGTATACATAAAAGTACAGATACCATTTCAGTAGCTATAGCCCAACGATTTGGACTAATTCCATGTTCATGCAAATGGATATTGTATGGACTGTTTACTAGTTAGGTTCCTTTCTTTTCTGTTATGTTTAGTTTGTATTAATCACCATAGCGATCATATACTACACGTTTTTTTATTATTGAATGTTAGATTTGGGGGGAGGGGCCTATCAGATAGGTGGAATAACTAGCAGTTTATACAATCTTCCTGGAGACATAATGTGAGATCTTGGAAGTTGTTATAATACTCAGAGCTTATGAAAAGATGAAGAACAACATCTATTCTTAAGCCAACTGGAAAAAAGTATTTACCAATATTACAGCAGTCCTGGTATCAATAGTAACTTAGCTTTGTATGGTACCCTTATAATATTTGGGGTAGTGGTGCCCTTATAATATTTGGGGAAATATGGTTTATCTTGTCAAAGAATGTAGTAATGAAATAATTTTAAATATATCTTATCAATCGCTCTGTCTCTCTATTGGTTATTCCTAGATACATATTTTTTTTCCTTGAAAGGTTGCCTGTAGTTATTCTGATGAAAACAAACAAATCTGAATCCTGTTTGCATAAATCTTATCTGTGTGTACATTCATGATTTGTTTTTGTTTTTTGTTTCACTGATCAAGATGCTTGCTATAACTTTTTATATATTAGTGAGTAGGATACAGATAATGTGGGATTAATTTTTTCATTGGAAAACAAAACGAAACACCAAATGTTTTGTTGATCTTGGGGAGACGTGTTGATTTTTGCTCTTCAGAGTTATTCTTTAATCTCATTAGAAAGAGATTTTAACTCCATAGTTCATTCTATACCCGATGTGGCAAATGAATCTAATCTCTATAATTTTTACAGCCTCAATCAACCCATTTAATTTACAAAAGGCCTAGATGACATTTTAGACATATGGGCCATATGTGTGTTTTAGGTATATTTATGTCTCTAATAAGGGTGACATGGTGGCTCAGCAGTTAAGATGCTGGGTTTGTCAGCTGGAAAGCCGGCAGCCCAGGTTCGAGTCCTGAGAGCCACATAATGGGGTGAGCTCCTGTCCTCACTCCAACTCTTGCTGACCTATCAGTTCAAAAGCACACAAATGAGGCAGTGGTGGGATTCAAAAAGTTTCACCACCGGTTCGGTAGGCGTGCACACACTTTGCATGCATCCGTGCACCAAATGTGCACTTTGCGCAGCTGCAGAGGCGTTCCAACTCACCTTCTGCAAGCCTGCATTCTCGTGGTCACTTCAGCAGCTGCTGTGCAGCACTCTGCTGTGCCACACAAAGCAGCTGTGCTTCTAAAGCAGAGAATAAAGGTGAGTATGGGAGCCCAGGTGGGCAGGTGGGCCAAACAGCAGAGCAGCAAAGAGAAGAGGTTTGGTCTCTGCTGCTCATCGCCACTACCAGCTCAGCAGAACCGGGCCGAACCGGTAGAATTCCAGCACTGAAATGCACGTAGAGAAATAGGTACCACTTCAATAGAAAGATAACAGAGCTCCGTGACATCATGCTGGCCACCTGACCATGGAAATATCTTCAGACAGCGCTGGCTCAATGGCTTGGAAATGGAGGTATCACCCCCTAGAGTTTATAATGACTAGCCAAAAAAAATATATCTATTACAAAATCAACAGGGTGCTATTTATCTGTAAAAGTAACAAATTGTGCACTACATAGATTTTGAAGAAAATTTGTAAATGCTTTTTTTTTTTTTTTTGCTCAAAAGGTTGACTTTGCTACTTTCCCTCTGGTCAAAACAGGAAAAAAATGTACAAAGCCCAAATCCTCCGATATTGTTTCTAGCTTATGTTTAAATGAAAATAACAGGTCAGGGATAAGACAAAGTAATTTAAAGGACTCACACTGCTATGATATGTGGGATTGCCCACAGCTACACCTTGCAATCACCCAGTTCATATTTTAGGTCCTGCCATGGGAGTTCATAGTATTTTACAAGTCCATGTTCCATGTCAGTGGCTGAATGTACAGTTGAATATGAGTCCTATTTAAATCTGCAAGAAAATAGCTGCAGGTGACATAACCTTTCATGTAGTACCACTGTGTACATATACAAGTAATTGAGGCTGTTGACCTCGTCGACGTGCATACAACTGTAAGTACAAACTTGACATTTTGATACCGCTTGTAGCCTTCCCGTTGTTATTTTCTGTTCCAATAATCCATTGCAGGTAGAAAAATGAAAGAAGGAAGCATGAATGATTAATGCTGTCAAGCTAAAATAATGCATTTAGGAGAAAAATCCATAAATCTCTTATTTGTGGCATTTTAAAACTCAACCCGACACTCTTCTGTGCCATTCAGCCTCTTTGGAGCTACGTAGATAGATGCAAACATTTTGCAGGCATCAAGATCAGCCTGGCCTGTTGGATTCCTTACTCTTTCTAGCTTGGGAAATTGAAGCAACTTTGCCTGTTTCAAAAACTGAGGCTGAAACTGCCACTGAATTTCCCTTTGCACATGTGGGGAAGGGAGGTGGGGGGAAGGGAAGGAAGGGAAAGAAAGGAGGAAAAGGAAGGAAAGAAGGAAAGGAAGGAAAGAAGGAAGAAATGGAGGGAGGGAGGGAAGGGAAAAATGGAATGGAATGAAAACAAAGGAGGGAAAGGAAGGAAAGAAGGAAAGGAAGGAGGGAAGGAAGGAAGGAAGGAAGGAAGGAAGGAAGGAAGGAAGGAAGGAAGGAAGG
>NW_020769428.1:2125932-2136074 GCF_900518735.1 Pseudonaja textilis
ATATATATATATTCCATATAGAATGTATACAACTTTAATTTTCTATTCTGAATTAAAATTACAGTTCTCTGCCTGTGAATATTGTGTTCTGTAGAAAGGTGGGAAATCAAATAAGCAAAAATTGGGGAATTAGAGAAAGCTGAAAATTGTAAAAGAAAAAAAATGCAGCAACCCTTTAGAGGAATAAGTGTGATTGTTTTTCAAGTATTTTTAAGTATTCTTATCTCCTGTTTGCCCATTTTTACCTTGACAGATGTATCCCAAGGTATTTACTTCTATTTATTTATTTATTTTATTTTTACCAACATTACTTTGCTTTATAAGTAACTCAGGGCAGCAAACATGTATAATATTCCTTTGTCCTCCTTTTTTCTCTACAATAACATCCCTTAATGTGGGTTGGGCTGAGAGAGAGAGAGACACGGGCTGGCCCCAAAACACCTAGCTAGCTTTCATGCCTAAGGCGGGACTAGAACTCACAACCACCTGGTTTCTAGGCCAACACCTTAACCACTAGACCAAAGGGAAGGTTGCAAAAGATGATTACAGCATGCGGGGATGCTACCATATGGCCAGTTTCCAAGCATGATGAAATCATTGAGATGCTGCAACTGTTATAAATGGAGGACTGGTTGTAACTCACTTTTTTCAGTGCTGCTGTGAGTTCGAATGATCACCAAACAAAGGATTGTAAGTCATCGTAACTGATTATCCACAAATCTCTTCTGCTGCTGCTATTAACAGTCTGAAAGAAGGAGATAAGCAGGAGTCCTGAAAAAGATTCCCTCCTATTTTTATCCCAGAGATTCATCTCCATTTTATGCAAAATAAATAGCATATCTAAGGCTTCTTATCTAACAGTAACAGAGTTAGAAGGGACTTAGGAGGTCATCTAGTCCAGCCTCCCATGCTCACGTAGGAGACCCTATACTATTTCTGGCAAATAACTGTCCAGTCTCTTCTTAAAAGCCTTCAGTGATGGAGCACCTACACTTTCCAAAGTCAAGTCATTCCATTGGTTGATGGATCTCATTGTTTGGAATTTTCTTCTTAGTTCTAGGTTGCTTCTCTCCTTGATAAGTTTCCATCTATTGTTTCTTGTCCTGCCTTCTGGTGCTTTGGAAAATAAGTTGATTAGCCCCCTCTTCCTTGTGGCAGCCCTTCAAAAATCTTGACTTATTATCTGAATGATTGTGTTCTATTCTCTGCTGAACTTTCTATTTCTCATTTATATTTGCAAAATCTTCATGGGATGGAACAGTTGGGCTAGTCTAGCAGTTTTAAAATTGGACCTCCTATTAAAAATACCTGGTTTTTCATTTTTTTTTAAATATCCACTTTGAAAGGGTAATATGAGACTTATGAAATATTTACCGACTGTGATGCATAAACAACAAATCACCTCATTTCCATTAATTTTTTTTTCCATGAGGATTTTTTTTTCTTAAAAAAAAAATCTGTGGCTTGCAATTTAATTATGCAAGTAATTAAAACTTAGAAGATAATCATTTTTGGCAAAAAGTCAGTTTTTGTTAAATTTTAAGATAGAAAAAAAGATGCATATTACGACCATAATACTGTTAGTAATTAAAATAAATGCATCAATTATTAAAGATGCAAACATGTCAAGCAAGCATAACTAATTATTTGAGCATGTTAACAGTTGTTTAATGTTAACAAGCAGTGAATTATTAAAGACCCGTGTGTCACATTTTGGACTGCATAAAATATAATGTTCGGGGAAAGGTTTGTGCATTTTTAGCTTTTTGCTTAGATCTTGGGGAGTGAGGGAAGCAATCGTGCTGGCTTAGATTTTATTCTTAATGTTAGTTCACATAAAGGGCCGCAATCTTTTTGGAATTGAGGCTGGTGTTATGAAAGGGTCCGTAGTAGCTGCTCCATGTGGCTTAGTAAATAGAATGTGGCAAACCTTCAACTATTCATGGAAACTCTGTAAAAAAGAAGTTACGGGACTGAACGGAACTGAAATATCTCAGGAGCAGTGATGGGATTCACCCTTTCAGTTCTATGAGAGCATGCTTCGTGCATGTGTGCGGTGTCCATAAACCACTGATTTTAAGCTTCAAAACTGATCCTGTATTCAGTGCTGGTGAGTAAAACAGCTGAGGCGTTCCACACAAATCAGCTGACCTCACAAACAAGGAAATAAAGCACAGGTACTACTAGTTCGAACCAACAGCATCCCACCACTGACTCAGCAGTTCGAAAATGGACAACCATGAATAGATAAATGGGTACCACTTTGATGAATAACTTCATTGGGGACATGAAAGGAGTCCCCAACTGGATATCCCCTGGGCAATGGTGGTGTCACCAGCAAATCCTTTAATCATGGAAGCACTTTGGTGCTTCTTACACAGAAGTATAACGGTTAGGTTTTGAATGTCAGGATTGTTGCGACTCAGGTCTGTTAATTTTGCTCTTCTCCCTTCAAGTTAGGCAATGCTGTAAATAGTTCTGCAGCAACAAATAAAAAAAATCAGAGTAATGGAATCATTATTCAATTATCTGTAATTATGATATGCAGGCTGGTTGGCTGGTTTTGCTAGTTGATGATAACTTGTAGTACGTATGTTTTCTAGATATGCATTACACAAGTACAAAACTTTCTTTTCTATACCTCATTTTAACAGAATAACTTAGTCTTCTAGTCCAATCTCTGCTCAAACAGGAGACCCTATAAATTTCAGGCAAATGGCTATTCAGTCTCTTGTCTGAAATTGTAAAGCCTCCAGTGATGGAGTACCCACAACTTCTGAAGGCAAGCCGTTCCACTGGTTAATTGTTCTCACCGTCAGGAAATTTCCCCTTATATTTCTAGGTTGGATTTCTCCTTGATTAGTTGCCATCCATTGTTTTTTTGTCTTGCCTTCTAGTGTTTTGCAGACTAGGTTGACCCCCTTTTCTTTGTGGCAGCCCCTCAAATATTGGAACAGCAACACGGTTGTCGTGTCACTTCTAGTCTTTTTTTTTCACTATACAAGTTCGTAGATCTACAGTTTCTAGACTAACTTGCAGGTTGGGTGTGGAGCTGAAGCCTCCACTTTCTGTCCTTCTTAACTTTGAGGAATTCAGGGACTCAAAGGTTCTAGACTTTCTTATTAGATGCCTGCCTCGCTCGCTTCAAATCTGGCGTTCGTTTGGTTGGAGTTCTGTGCAAGGCCTTTTTAGCGCAGCTCAGAGTTTGGAAAGTCAGAGAGTCCGAGGAGAGCACTATCCAATGGAATTCTAGCAAGACAAGGGAAAGAAAAGTATTTTACCAATAAATTATTGCTGTCAAAACAGCACACACACACACACACACACACACACTGTAATGGAAAGATAGGGGGCAGAGATTCATGAAGCATTGCTTCTCGCATAGTTGATCACACTGAGACTTGTCCACCACAATTTTTCTTCCAGCTTCTAGGTGACCTCCTTCCTCTGACAAGGTCTTCCCATTTTGACAGTGAGTCCTGATGATAATGTAGGTAACATTCAGATGGAGACCAAATGCTGAAGAAAGCGATATTTCATTCCTAACCTTCAGCTGCCCCTCCAGCGTGATGTTCACATTACGCTTCCCTTCGCTCCTGCAAAACTAGCAAAAGCAGCTCCAAGTCAAACAAGTTGCTTTTTGGATGCTTTCTAGAGAGGAATAAAATTTTCGCCACACCAGACTTAGGTAGGCTACTGAAGTCTTTGTGCCACATGTTTACCTAATTGCTATAAGGTGGTTTCAAAAGAAAATCACAAAAACTCAGTCTCACTTATTTTGGCCATATCATGAGAGGGGATTCACTGGAGAAAGCAATTCTATTGGGGAGGTAAAAGGAAACCCAGTCTGTCAAAAAAAATGAAGTCTGGACACCATCAAAGCTGACACCAGCCAGAGCATAGAACAACTCAAAGAAATAGATTGGGAGAGGTGGAGAGACCCATAGAATTGCCAAGAGGTGAAGACAACTGAATGGATCTCATCATCATCATCGTCATGTCTATGGAGATCCTTGGTCATCCAGGTCATGGTTGTCCCATGTTGTCTTTCCTTGAAGATGTTTTGCTTCTCATCCAAGAAGCTTCTTCAGGTCTGACTGAGCTGAAGAACTGAAGAAGCTTCTTGGAGGAGAAGAGAAATGTCTTCAAGGAAAAACAAAGTCCAGTTGCCTTTGGAAAAAAAAAAAAACAGCTTTGGGATAATCATCACCATCAGTTTCAAATGGTTTCCTTTGGGTCTTTGCTAGCTATGATCAACTTCTTCGTCATGGGCCAAATTTTCCAACTCTTGATTATTCAATAGACCTGCTTTTAAGATCTATACACTTTGATGACCGAAACTCTCCTCAGCTGCTGATTTAACTGACTTTTTTTTTTGCAGCCGGGACACAAAGATTAGGGGATTTCTCTCCCACACATCCATCTTTTCATTACATAAGATTTACTGTGACAACTGGCAGTGCCACCATTTCTTCTCCAGACAAACTCTTTTTGTCATTTAAGGATTAAACACAGCACAAAGCCCTCCCCACCTCCCACCCCCCAACCAAATGTTTCCATTGTTCTAAAAGGTTCTTAAACCAGAAAGGCCACCATAATAATCCTTTGCTGATTGCTACTACCAAGTTCTGAAGTATGTAAGATGACTGGCATGCAGCCAAATGTATCTATTTTAGGCTTCATTCTTTTCATAAGCAACGAGAGAAGCTTTACTACAAAGCATTGTTACCATCTGTTTCTATTATGGGAATTTACGGCACAAAATACCACAGACAGAAATGGGCTTGTTCGTGTTCTGTGGCCCAACACAATTTTACTTTATGCCTGCATATCTATCTTTATCTCTAGCTGTATATGCAGATATCTATATCCATATCTATATCTATTTATCATCTCTCTCTCATCTCTCTATACATGCACACACACACACACACACACACACACACACACACACACAAATGCAACTTTGCCCTTCTTTCTTGCAGTTGACATGTTACAGCAACAAAACTTATTTTTTTTGTTCAAGCAAATCATAACAGTATTACTAAATTTGAAGTCATTTGAAGGAGAAAAAAAATAGTAAATGATCCAGGACTTAAAATGCAAATATTAAGTCACTATTGGAAACATTTTGGGGTACAGGGTGATTTTGTAAAGGAAGAAGACTTTTGGAGAATTGGAAGGGATGGTGAATCAAATCAATGTCAACAGCTCCACTCTTACTTTAATACATATTGTCAACATGAGCTTCATCATTCAGCCTCCAAGGCTGGGGATGTGAAACAATCCTTTTAGGCATACAGAAATATCCTGTGAATCTCTCCAGAGGATGGGCCATTGTGTATACATGCAGAGATCCCATCACCACATAGGATCACCATTCTGTATATCCAAACACAGTTAATCCTAAGTGTTCACCCTCAGGGACAAAATTAACCAGAGTACAGGGATGAAAACAGATTCTCTCTCTGAGAAGGACACTATTGAATTTGGCAGTTAATTCTTTGAAAAGGTTGTGATCCAGTTATAATTCTGTAAATGAAAATTGTGTTTTGTTTTGTTTTCCTTTTCAAATAAACCAAGGAATACAATACAAGAAAAGCTGGGCCACTTTAGCTCTGCCCGTTTGGTTTAAAAACCAGTTTTGTCATTGGACTTTGACAATATGCTAACATTGAGTGCCTGGACCATGTTCTGAATCTCACCCTTGCAAAGTGAAATCTGATTTTTGTGTAGTCCCATGTTTGAAATTGGAGAAAGTTAGCCCAACAATTAAAAAAAGCTTTCATTCCAACCAGCCCCAATGCTAATGCATTTTACAATTAAAGCCATCTATGGTGCTTTTAATTATCCTCATTGTCTGTGAACATATGGGGAGCATCCTTTTTTTTTAAAAAAAAAAGTATATCTAAATGATAAAAGAATGAACATGCACTCACAGAAGAAAGAATAAGGATTTGGCAAAGAAATCTGATCTAGATGCAAAGGACTATTCTGTTTTGCCTGTGGCCAGTCAGATCACATGTAGACCATCTGGAGTTTTGATAAGAATCTTCTTTTTAAAAGAAAAGTAAAAGGATCACACTTTTGTGGCAATCTCTACAATGCATTAATATTTCTTCTGTAGGCACCACAAGAAAGTGGTGATAAAAAAAAGACAAAAGCTATTTCTCACATACTCCAATTGCATTCCTCTTCTTTATCTTTTCTTTTCGTTTTTTTTTTTCTGTTTTCCTGGAGTCTCTTCATTGTTTCCTTGGCTGATCAAAACATTATGGCTGCAATCCTACACAGCTAGACCTTTTAAATTTCATTGATTTGACTGTGTTAAAAGTAGTCTAACTGTGTATAGGATTTTTGAAGCCAAATGTACAGCAGAAGGTGGGAAATTAAAAGGACTGCAATTAAAGCGGAATTTCAGAGTTCCACAAGGAATTTGATGGCATGAGAGGATAGATGGAAATCAAACCAAGAAGTACAAAATATTTTCTGCTATATTATCTTAAAGGTCGGGTTCACTTAAAGCTTCATAAACAAGGAGTTTATTTTCATGCTTTCCATTTAAAGAAGAAGCTGGAAATAATTCAGACTGCAAACAGTGTCCATAAAAAAAAATAATACAATGATCTCAAATTATCATCAAGAGATCATAGCACAAGGGACACAATTATGTAAATGATGCCATGATGGCAGACACAAGTAAGGAAGCTTCATGGTGACATTATCATACTTCTCACTGATTAAGCAGCATCATCTTGGAGGACTCAGAAATGAAAATCGTGTCTTCGCAGTCATGGAAAAGAAATGATGTTGCAGACTCCCTCAAGAGATCCATCTGAATTCCACCTTTTTTAAATGTTGAAAATTGTTATAAAGGTGTAGTTGCTCAACCTGGTCTTGGATTTAGGATGGAGGCTGAGCGCCTTTGGTTTGAAGTTCTGTAGAAAAAGAACAAGCAGAGCCTGGGGGGTGGGGTCAAGAGAGGACTCAGCCTAGAATTGTTGTGTGCCCACAAATGCTCCAAGGCAAGCCTCCCTTGAATTCCATTAACTGTTACCTATGTCAATTTAGTGCTGACCATTAGTTGACCAGAAGCTTCAACAACAGATCTTCCGAACTAGAAATTACATGTGATCCTGATTCTTCGTGCCTGACAAATTTTCTCTTCCAATCAGCTGTATATTTTTCCCATTGGCAAACTCCCAGAGACCCAAAATTGAGGTTGAAATATTAAATTATTTGCCCTCTCTGCATCTTCCTGCAGATGCTTGTAAGGTTAGATTTTCTGCGGACTAGGTGAAACTAAATCCAGCATTGATTACCACATTTACTCAGCACATCCCACAATCTCAACATAGTACCTACTTTTTTATTACTGTCTGAATACCTGGCTTTCCTTAATGCCAATGGAAGACACATCATCTCCAGTTCACTTGGATATCATTCTTTGGATTCCTGAGAAGATTGGGATCCAGTCCACCATATGAAAGAATTTATCTGCAAATCTCTACTGGCTTTTATCAGATAACATATTCCACCTTAACCCAGAACTCACAGTCAAAAATGGGATTATTTTCTCTGTTAAGATTCATGTTCCCTGAAGAACAAAGTTAGTGCCTGCCATCGATGGGATTCAATTTTTTTTTACTACCAGTTCTGTAGGTGTGGCTTGGTGGGCATGTCTTGATGGGCATGTCTTGGTGGGCATGGCAGGGGAAGGTTACTGCAAAATCCCCATTCCCTCCCCACCCCACTAATTTGCTTTCCAGCTCCGTTCTTCTGTGCAGGGCAACCAAAGAAGACCCAGCCGATCAGCTGGGACTCAATGGGAGGGAGAGAATAGATGGGGGTGAGGCTAGTCAGAGGTGGGATTTGCTGGTTCTGCGACCTACTCAAAATTTCCACTACCGGTTCTCCAGAACTGATCAGAACAGGCTGAATACCACCTCTGGTCCCTGCCATCGGTGAGATCTAATTAGCAGGAAGAGCGTAAAAAAAACATATAGATGTAGTTGTTTACTGATTATCATTTGCTCAAGGATTGTTCAAAAATATGGCCATAGTAAAATGTTGTGTGACTTTCTCTAGTGATCCCATGACCACATTTTTCGGTGCTAGGCAACTGGCTTTCCTTTTTGGCCAAACCATGATTTGATGATAGTTTTTAAGGCCATGTGTCCTGCCCCTAAATTGGAAAGCTATTTCCTTAACTTAGCAAGATGGCTGTCCCATAAGAGGTGCTAGGGCCACATTATGCTCACCAATGCGGTATTAGATATTCGCTAATATCCGCCGTGCAAGCTATTTGAGCTAGGGTTTTTCATCCCAGAAGAAACCATTCATTCTAGTTGTAAATGAATGAGGGTCACTTTCCAGGGCTGGCTATTGAAATGGATGCCCTTTCATTTGCCTCATGAAAGAAACACAAGTTCTTTTTATGCTGATGGATTGGGAAGGATAAAAAAGACTCAATCAGAAAAGACAGGGCAAGTGTAAAAAAAGAAAAAGCCAAAAAAACAGACATCTGATGTATAGAGGCAGGCAGGGCACCGTGTCACAATTTAGCAAACAATCTACTCCCAAAGAATACATTTTAATTTAACGTGGCGAGGTGCGATATTCATATTTGAAACCATCTCTTTGCTATCTGTCGGCGAAAAGACAGTTACAAATTTCTCTATTTTGCTTAGTGTCCTTCTGGGCAAAGTACCATGTAGTCAGAAACCAGATACTACTAACACCAATGCTAATACACATCGTAGAGAAAATAGGAGAAGTTAAATTAAAATAAAAACCGAAAACCATTAAAGGTCACATGTAGTTAAGGCTTAAACAAATGATTCTGCCTTGCTGGGTGCAGATCAATACAGTTTTAATAAAACCAGTATTAATGTCCTTAAGTAGAGGCTGGAGTAGGGGTTGTGTAAGTCATATGTACGTGGAGGGGCCAGAGAATTGTCCGGAAGACATTGGGCTTCCCCACCTCCCTGATTTAGTTATGTGTCTGATAAACCTGGTTCTCTCATTTTTCTCCTTTCCAGAGCTGAAGGAAATGCTTATTGGATCTGTGTTTTAAATCTCAGCCAATAGAAAGCAATGCCTCTCCATCTGTCTGACCCTGGCACTCGTTTTAATGTAAAACTCTTGTTTTTAAAGAGGAATGATTTTCAGCCCTTCTACCTGCTCCTGCTCATCTCTAAAGAAAAGGAGTTGAATTAACCAACATCTTCCCACCTCTGTTTAATGCTGTGCCCCTCCACATATGCTCCGACAGACTACCCCCTCTTTCAATTCTTCTCCCCCTCCTCACTTTCCTCTGCTGGGCTTGATTTATAGCATGACCCATCTCTGTTGGGAGTTGACAGTCACTTTCATTTTCTTGTATTTTTCTCCCCCCTCACTACCAAGGTCATAAGAGAAAGGGGCCCCCTCCAAGTTCCCCCTCATTCGTCCTCCTTCATCCTTCTCCTGGCTTAGCCTCATGAATCATTCCGTCTTCCCATTGAACTCCTGATGCTTTTTCTTCCACCCAACGGTCCGACTTCCGCAATTTTTCTTCATTCTCACTAACAATTTGGTAATGAAATATTGATTTTTAGTTAGATTCAAATAGATGTTATTAAGTTTGCATTGATAAATCGTTCCCTTTCCCAGGCTGGAAGTACCTCAGTCAAATTCTAACAGTGCTTTCATACCTGGTGATGTATTAATTTGACATATTTGTCACCCAAACAGCCCACGTTACAGGGAGAGGAGGAGGAGGAGGAGGAGGAGAAGCCCAACTGTTCCCATTTCAGAAATGGGCTGTAATATTAATCAGTTCAGCCATATCCACACATACCTACCCCTGACTGGTTTAAAAAACTTTACAGTGTATTCTATGATTGGGACCAAGGAAGGAAGGAAGGAAAGAAGGAAAGGAAAGAAGAAGGAAAGAAAGAAGGAAAGAGACAGAGGAAGGAAGGAAGGGACAGAGAGAAGAAGGAAGGGAGGATGGAAGGATGGAAAGAAAGAAAGAAGGAAAGAAGAAAGGAAGAAGACAGGAAAGAAGGAAGGAAGGAAGGAAGGAAGGAAGGAAGGAAGGAAGGAAGGAAGGAAAGAAAGAAAGAAAGAAAGAAAGAAAGAAAGAAAGAAAGAAAGAA
>NW_020769429.1:0-13675 GCF_900518735.1 Pseudonaja textilis
TTCAAAAGAAATGGACATCTTAAAGTGCATCTAAGGATCCACTCAGGACAGAAACCTCATAAATGCCTGGAGTGTGGAAAGAGGTTCGGTGAGAGGGGAAGCCTTTATAGACATCAAAAGATCCACACAGGAGAGAAACCTTATAAATGCCTGGAGTGTGGAAAAAGCTTCAAGTATTGGAGCAGCCTTTCTACACATCAAATAATCCACACTGGAGAAAAGCCTCATAAATGCTTGGAGTGTGGAAAAAGCTTCTATCTGAAGCATCACCTTTATAGGCATCTAATGATCCACTCGGGACAGAAAACATTTCAGTGCCTGGAATGTGAAAAATCCTTCATAAAAAACAGTTCTCTTCAAAAGCATCTAAGAAGCCACTCAAAAGAGAAACCATTTGAATGCTCTGAGTGTGGAAATAAATTCAGTCTGTTGGGAAACCTTTACAGACATCAAAAGATCCACTGGGGAGAGGAACTGAATAAATGTCTGGAGGGCGGAGAGTCCTTTGGAAGACCTGGGAATCCCCAAAGGATGCAAGAGGGAGGAAAGGAATATCAATGCTCTGATTGTGAAAAATCCTTCAAAACAAATGGACAACTGCAAAGGCATCTAAGCGTCCACTCAGGACAGAAAACACATAAATGCCTGGAATGTGGAAAGAGTTTCAGTGAGAGGGGATGCCTTTATAGACATCAGAGGATCCACACAGGAGAAAAACCTCATAAATGCCTGGAATGTGGAAAGACCTTCAGTCAGAATAGCAGCCTTTATAGACACCAAAGAATCCACACAGGAGAAAAACCTCACAAATGCCTGAAGTGTGGAAAGACCTTCAGACATAGCACCAGCCTTTACGTACACAAAAGTATCCACACAGGAGAGAAACCTTATAAATGCCTGGTGTGTGGAAAGAGCTTCAGTATGAGTGGAAACCTTCGTAGACATCAAAAGATCCATTCGAATCAATGCTTAAAGGGTGTAGAGTACTTCGGAACACCTGGCAGGCCCCGAAGAATCCAGGAGGGAGGAAAGGAATTTCAATGCCCAGAATGCGAAAAATCCTTCAGAAGAAAAGACCATCTTCAAAGCCATTTAAGCATCCACTCAGGAGAGAAACCACATAAATGCCCGAAGTGTGGAAAGAGCTTCAGACATAGCAGCAGTCTTTACATACACAAAAGAATCCACACTGGAGAGAAACCTCATAAATGCCTGAATTGTGGAAAGAACCTCAATGATGGGAGTAGCACTTGCAAACATGAAACAATCCAGCCTGGAGACAAACCAAATAAATGCCTGGAGTGTGGAAAGAGCTTCACTCAGAGGAGAAGCCTTTATACACATCAAAGGATCCACACAGGGGAGAAACGTTATAAATGCCCAGAGTGTGGAAAGAGCTTTAGTCTGTTGCAAAACCTCTCTAGACATCAAAAGATCCACACAGGGGAAAAACGTTATAAGTGCCTGGAGTGTGGAAAGTGCTTCAGACAATCAGGAACCCTTTCTAGACATCAAAAGATCCACTGGAGAGAGAAATTGAATAAATGCCTGGAGGGTGGAGGGTCCATTGAAAGACCCGGGATTCCGCAAAGGATCCAGGAGGGAAGAAAGGAATATCAGTGCCCGGAATGTGAAAAATCCTTCAAAACAAATTCACATTTTCATAGGCACCTAAGGATCCACTCAGGACAGAAACCTCACAAATGCCTCGAGTGTGGAAAGAGGTTCACTGAGAGGGGAAGCCTTTATAGACATCAAAAGATCCACACAGGAGAGAAACCTTATAAATGCCTGGAGTGTGGAAAGAGCTTCAGGCGGTTGGAAAACCTTTCTACACATCAAAAGATCCACTGGAGAGAGAAACGGAATAAATGTCTGAAAAGAGTATGGAAAGAGCTTCAATATGAGGTGAAACCTACATAGACATCAAAAGGTCCATTTGAATAAATTCCTGGAGGGCGGAGAGTCCTTCAGAAGACCCGGGAGACCCCGAAGGATACAGGAGGGAGGAAAGAGATTTCAGTGCCCGGAATGTGAAAAATCCTTCAAAACAAATGGAAATCTTAAAATGCATCTAAGCATCCACTCAAGAGATCAATCAATTAAATGCCAGGAGTGTGGAAAAAGCTTCAATCATAGAAGCAGCTTTGATACTATGATGCCAGTCTCTTTTTTTGTTCATTTTTTTTGTTAAATAATAAAAATGTCTAAAAACTTATTTTCCCTGTTGCAAAGTGTTAGTTTGAAATAGTTTACAAAAGTTCTTGACCCTGAAATCACTCGACTCACCTTGGAAGCAGCCAACCAGGATGTCTTGTGGCCAGTCAGTGAACCTCTGAGCCACGTCACGAACCTCTTGGATGTACTCGGCTGCTCCTCTCCATCCCTGGCTAATGGTCTTGATGCCATCTCTAGCTTTATGGTTGGCCAGGGGGTCCTTGAACCACTTGCAGAGCACGCCATGAAGCGGTTGAATTTTCTCAGCTCCACGGTATTATCGTTGTGGGCAGTGACTCTCCACTGTGAAGTGGCGCCTTCTAGGGCCATGGTGACACATCTCACTTTGGTACCCTGCGTGGTTCTTTCTGGACCGCACTCCTATATGTAGTTCCAAATCTGGGCCAAGAAGAACCCCCGTTACTGTGGGATGCCTGTTAAATTTCATGCCCACCAGTGGTGTCGTATGAATCCTCCTCCTCACTGGTCCTAAATCCACATGGAGGTGGGGGGAGAAACCATAGAAATGCCTTGTCTGCAGAAATAGCTTTACTGTTAGTGGATGCCTCCGTCGACATCAAAGGATTCACGTGGGAGGAAAACCATAAACATGCCTGAGAGTGGAAGGTCCTTCGGTCACAATGGACACACTGATATAATAGCGTTTAGGCTTATATTCTGCCCCATAGCGCTTTACCTCACACTGGGAGGTTTAGAAAGCGTTACAGGTGATCCACGACATCACCACAACCCCCAAATTTCTGTTAAGTGAGACATTTTGTTAAGTGAGTTTTGCCCCATTTTACAAACATTCCTGCCACAAATGTATCACTGAAGTTGATAAGTGAGTAATCTTGTTGTTAAGCGAATCTGGTTCCCCCACTGACGTTGCTTGTCAGGTCTCCAAAGGGGATCACGTATACCCCGGGACACAGCCATGGTCATAAGTATGAGTCAGTTGCAAAGTGCCTGCATTTTCTTCATAGGTTGATGGGTATGCTACAAAGGTCGGAACTAAAAAACGGTCCCAAGTCACTTTTTTCAGTGCCGTTATAACTTTGAATGGCTATGTGAGCACTGGACTTTTCCCCTTCAACTGAAAAAAATGAACTTCTGAAAAGTATGTATTTCAAAAGGAAATCTTTATTGAAAGATGATTCCAGCACTATTCAAAGCAGAATCTAAGGCTTGCAGGCATACAGTAGTAGATAAGGGGAGTTAGGACCCCTCCCCTTATTTACATGTGGATTTCGTCAAACCAAGAACCAACATGTTAATTCCCCTCTCCCCTTCTCTGGGAACATATTCCAGGGAGTGTCTTCCAGAGCTGGAATTTTTATGGTCCCTTCTGTTCTTGCTATCTATCCAAGAGGTGACAAGTTTCTGGACATCTGGCTCCAGTTCTCCAGTTGTATATCACGTGTAGGTTATACAGATTCAATATAAGATTTAATATATTCAGGTTACATCAAAAGGATTACTTGTACCAACTCCCCCGCTCCCTTCTTCCATAGAAGAATGGCACATACACGGATCTGACAGTTTATTAAGTAAACTATTGTAAGTTGAGGACTACCTCTATTTGCATATTGCCTTGGACAATTCTCTCTTTACCATCCTCAGAAGGATGGGAAGTTGAATCAGCCTTGAATTGTATTAGGCTCGAACTCCAGGCTGTGGGCAGAGCGTGCCTGCAATAATGATTTTAACCACTCTGCCACCAGGCCTTCTTAAAATGCTTCCTGATGAAATGCAGAAGGGCTTACCAAGGACTAAGAAACGGCTTGAATATTTATCCCAGACCTAGTTATAGCTCGGTAAGATAGGTGTGAACACTCACTTTTGCTATAAAAATAATTTGTAGAGGAAATACAGACAAAACCACAGGCAATAAATCTTACTTTGAGATCAGAGGTTTATTTCATGAGCAATTTGGAACATGAAAAGCCACCATAACATTTCAGTAAGATAACGCTAACAACCCATTGCAGTGAGGTCCAAGAATAGCAGCTAAGTCCAGCGAGGAATAGTTACCTTCAGTGGCCCCTATTTGAGATTTACGCTCTTACTTTATCCCCTTCTTCTGAAGCCCCACCAGTAGTATGTAATCTTACTGGATGGATTTGCCTATTCCAACACTGTCCATCGCCTAATACCCACTTGTAGGTATACGCCAACTCTTCCCCAACCATTTGCCATCTCCTGCTTCCAGTTCCCCTTTTTCTCAATGTCCCAGACATTCGTGATCCAAATGGCTCTTATTTTGGATTGTCCAGTAAATATCTCCTTTTTTGCAGTAGTAGTGGGTAGTAACATATGTGAAGCTTGCAAAATCTCATGAGATTACAAATAGTTTGCCATGGTTACAAAATCAGCTCAGCCGGCATTATATTGTTAATTTGAGGCCTTCAATTAAGCAGAGGCCTATACCAGGTTTAGGGCCTAGTTGTCGTCCTCTCACACCTTTCATTGCCATCTCAACCTTTGTCAACTTCAGTGTATACTGTATTAGCAGGGAACCCTTGCTTTGCTACAAAACTGTGATCGGGAAAGTTTTCGGAGAGGAAAATAAGGGGGTAGGAAATTTTGCCTCTGCTTACCAGCAACCATTGGTATTCGTCTGGCTGGCATCCTGTCAGTGTGTGAGAGTTGAGGGCTGTTTGGAAACTGAAATAGTATTTGCTGTGTGACCAAGGAGACAGCAAGGAGCCTGGGCGTGGCTTAGGTCAACTGCAGTTGGAACAGATTTCTTTTCAGGTGGGGAGAGGAATAGAACTCCTTAGCATCAGAGGAGCGTGTTAATAATAATAAACAAAATACGAATGCTCTGATAGTCATTTCAAAAAATCCTTTCTTTATGAGCATCTAGAAGCCAAGAAGAACATATGGGCCAAATTTCCAGTTTGTAAGCTTTAGGGTTCTGGAAATTTTGGAATGATGCGTGAGTGGTATTTCGCTTTTGTATACTGTATATAGATTCTCAGCCCAAATACTCAAGTAAAGGTCTGAACAACACCGTTTTACGATTTCCTCTACTGGTTGTCCTGTAAAGCCATTGTTTGGCTGGGCCAAGACTGGGTTTTGTGCTGCAACCCACCTGCTTTTTCAATCCCCTTCCAAGGTGCTCCAGAACTGCTGCGTGTTTGTTCCTTGGTCTTCTTGATCTCCTCCCTTCCTCCAACTTGTGGAGAGCTTGCACCAACTCGGCCACAACACTCCCACAGCTTGCAGGGAGAAAGTCGGTGGGGAATCCAGCAGGGAACGTCATGTTGCACGGTTGCCCCCCCAATCTGCGCATCCTTCCTGTCCTCTGCAAGCAGGCATTGGCCGCTTGCCCACCCTCCCCGACATCTGCTGCACACTGCCCAGCTATCTGCGACCTCTCAGCCACCCCGCACCCTCGGGTACTCTCCCTGACCTGCATCTGATCTCATGCACACGCCCCTTGTCCAGCTCTTCACCTGGCAGCGGCCACTTACCTAATCCTGTGAGTTTCCTTGCAAGCAAATATAATGTAAGACTCAGGTCTTAAATTATATTTGCTTGCAAGCAAATAGCAGGATGGTAGATCTCTGAGTGAATCCGTAGCCCCAGAAGGGACCCTCGGCCTCCGCCAGACTGGATTCGGGGGGGGGGGAGACACCGGACCCCAAATATCAAAGACAGCCGCCCCCCGCCGCCCCCCCCCTCCCGCGCCACCTTCAAGCACGAAGAGAACAAGAATCGCCTCCGCGCAGGCGCCCTCTGGCTCATTGAAAGGGAGGAGGGCGCCGATTGGTCGCCCTGGCGAGGGTGCCGATTGGCAGGAGGACCCCCCCTTTGGGCGGTTCCTCCAAAGGAACAGGCGGGGCTTCGGCTGAAAAGCGCGTGAAGCCTCCACTTCCGGAAATTAAACGGGCAGGAAGGGAGCGGCCTGAATCGGCGACCGAGGAGCCCGGATTATGCAGGTTTGCCGCAGGGGATGCTGGGAGTCACAGAGGCCTTTGGGGTGGGGGGCGGACGCTGGGGGAGCGGGGAGTCCATGTTCGGCTCCAACATGCCCGGAAGGCCCGTGAGAGGCGGAGGCGTCGGCCTGGGCCTCCCCTGCGGGGAAGGCGACGCAGCCGTGACCCGCTTCTCTTTCTCCCCCTCAGGAGGACGGAGGAGCCCGTCGGGGGACGGAAGAAGGCGCCGCCAGAGAGGAGGAGCAGGACAGCGGGCCAGGCGGAAGAGCCCTGCTCGGTCCCGGCGCGGGTTCCCCGGCACACTTAGGGGAAAGGCCGGCAGGCCCCGGGGCTGCAGGACGGATGAGCCCAGGGGAACCCCAGGAAAGTGGACTGCCCGGAGGGCGATGCGGAGAGGAGGACACGGGCGGAGGGTCCCTCGGAGGACACGGGAATCCCCAGAAAATCCAGGTGGGAGATAACAAGTATCAGTGCCCGGAATGCGAAAAATCTTTCAAAAATAATGGCTGCCTTCAGAGCCATCAAAGGATCCACTCGGGAGAGAAAACTTACAAATGCCTCCGGTGTGGAAAGAGCTTCAGTTATTTCGGAAGCCTTTGTAGACATCAAGAGAAACCAAATTGCCTGGAGGGCAGAGGTTCTCTTGGAAGAGCCCGGACGCCTCGAAGGACCCAGGAGGGAGGAAAGGAATATCAGTGCTCGGAATGCGACAAATCCTTCAAAAGTAATGGCTGTCTTCAAAAGCATCTAGGAATCCACTCATTAGAGAAAACTTATAAATGCATGGAGTGTGGAAGGAGCTTCAGTTACTTGGCAAACCTTTGTAAGCATCAAAGGGTCCATTTGATAACGGAACCGAATAAATGCCTGGAGGGCGGAGAGTCCTTCAGAAGACCTGGGAATCCCCAAACGATCCAGGAGGTAGAAAGGAAATATCAATGCCGAGAATGCGAAAAATCCTTCAGAAGAAAAGACCATCTTGAAAGCCATCTATGGATCCACTTAGGCGACCCACCGTTTAAATGCCTGGAGTGTGGAAAGAACTTCAATCATAGGAGCAACTTCGATCGACATCAAAGAGTCCACTCAGGAGAAAAACCTTATAAATGCCTGGAGTGTGGAAAGAGCTTCAGTCAGAGGAGCGGCCGTGATAGCCATCTAAGAACCCACACAGGAGAAAAACCAAATAAATGCCTAGATTGTGGAAAGAGCTTCAGTGATAGAAGCAACCTTTATAGACATCAAAGGATCCATTTGATAGAGAAACCGAATCAATGCCCGGAGGACGGAGAGTCCTTCGGAAGACCCAGTAATCCCCAAAGGTTCCAGGAGGGAGGAGAGAAATATCAGTGCCTGGAATGTGAAAAATCCTTCAAAAAAAATATTGATCTTGAAAACCATCTAAGAATCCACACAGGAGAAAAACCTTATAAATGCTTTGAGTGTGGAAAGAGTTTCAATCATATTAGCAGCTTATATAAACATGACAGAATCCATTTACAAAAAGAGTACGAATGCTGGGAATGTGAAAAATCCTTCAAAAAAAATAACTATCATGAAAACCATCTAAGAATCTACCCAGAAGAAAATCCTTATAAATGCCTCAAATGTGGAAAGAGCTTCAGTCAGACAAACAGCCTTTATGTACATCAAAGGATTCACTCAGGAGAGAAACTGTATCAATGCCTGGACTGTGGAAAGAGATTTATTGATAGTGGAACCTTCCGTAAACATCAAAGGTTTCACACAGGAGAAAAACCATATAAATGCCTGGATTGTGGAAAGGGCTACAATTGGAGAGGACACCTTATTATACATCAAAGAGTCCACTTAGGATTGAAAAAGCAAAAACGCCTGGGGTGTAGAAAGAGCTTCAGTGAGAGGAGAAGAGACAGAAGACCCAGGAATCTTCAAAGAATCCATGAGGGAGAAAAGAAATATCAATGCAGAGAATGTAAAAAATCTTTTTAAACAAATAGAGGTCTTGAAAACCATCTAATCATACAGGAGAGAATATGCAACATTAATAGACATGAAATGATTCACACTGCTTTTTCCACATAAATGTCTGGAGTGTGGAAAAAGCTTTGATCTGTGAGGAAGGCTTTATAGGCATCAAAGAATCCATATAGGAGAAAAATCATATGCCATGTTTTTTCAACAATAAGCCCTGGCCTGATTTTTAAGCGTGTGGCTAATTTCCATACCCAAAAAATGAACCCTAGTGAGGAGGTGGGCATGGCCAACACAGGAGACAGCAAGCCCATGCGAGCCAACTGTCTGGCAGCACCACACCCCACACAACACAGGTGAGTTGATCACCTGTGCAAGCAGCAGGTGAAAGCAGAGGCAAGGGGGGAGACAGCTGAGAGTCAGGCCAGAGCAGTGGCTGGCCGTGAGAGGCTCATCTTCACACGGTGATATAGGGAGAAGATGGAGGCAGAGGTGCAAAAGGGGAGGAAGGCGATCCAGATGCACTGCCTGGACTAAGAGCCAAACCATTAGTTGGGCTGCAGTCGGCGGCCAGCCAAGGGAGGCTCATCTTCGCATCTCAGCTTGCCTGCAGCCCACACAACACATTGGTATCATCTTCTGGTACTTATTTTGGTGTTCAAAAGAAAATAAGATTGGGTCTTTTTCTCAGGGAAACATGGTAAAATACCTTGAGCTTACTAAGGATGCAAACCTATGTCAACATCAAAGAGTCCACATGGAGAGACCCCCTATAAATGTTGGAATGTGGAATGTGTTTCAATGTGAGAGGAACTCTGTATAGACATCAAATGATTGACACAGGAGAAAAACCATGCCTGGACTGAGGGGTGTGTTTCAGTTCAAACCAGCAGCTTTATTCACATCAAGGAATCCATCTGAGGAAAAACACCTATATCTCTTTGAGTGTGAAAAGAACTTTACTGAGTAGACGCCTTCATTGACATCGAAGGGTTCCCATGGGGGGAAATGCTACATATACCTGAGTGTGGAAAGATCTTCAGTCGGATGCATGTCTGAGTAATTGAACTGTTCATATATGGGGTCAGTTTTTCAAAGATGCTCTTTGCTCTCTGTTGTGTTTAATTGCAGTATCATTTTGGTTGGGATTTCTCACTTCATCGAGTTTCAAAATAAGAGTTGCTTCTAGACCCTTTACTTTTCCTTCTAGTACTTTATAGGATTTATATTAGATGCATATGTAGTTTGAGTGCTCTGTGGGCATAAGTTCAAACATATGACACGTTGGCAAGTCACCGTAATGTCAGTCTCTTATGTTCATGATTTTTTTTGTTAAATAATTAAAATGTCTAAAAACTTATTTTCCCTGTTGCAAAGTCTCAGTTTGAAATAGTTTACAAAGTTCTTGACCCTGAAATCACTCGACTCACCTTGGAAGCAGCCAACCAGGATGTCTTGTGGCCAGTCAGTGAACCTGCAAGCCAGGTCACGAACCTCTTGGATGTACTCGGCAGCTCCTCTCCATCCCTGGCTAATGGTCTTGATGCTATCTCTAGCTTTATGGTTGGCCAGGGGGTCCTTGAACCGCTTGCAGAGCACGCCATGAAGCGTTAAATTTTCTCAACTCCACGGTATTGTGGGCAGTGACTCCCCAGTGTGAAGTGGCCCCTTCTAGAGCCATGGTGACACATCTCACTTTGGCACCTCCATGGTTCTACATGTAGCTCCAAACCTGAGCCAAGAAGAACCCCAGTTACTGTGGGGTCCGTTTTAAATTTAATGCCCACCAGTGGTGTCATATGAGCCCTCCTCACCGGTGCTAACCCTGCAAGGGTGGCAGGTTGAGCTGCCCCCTCTGGTACTGGGGCCACGCAGGTTGCTGCTGCTGTGAGGCTGGCCATGGTCCTGTGCTCGTGGCAGATGTGGCTGCCCAATCAGCCACTGTGGCTGGAGGAGGAATCTTATGTTTTCCACTCAAGAAGACAAAGCTATTTCCTTCATTTTCCACCCCTCTTCCATGACCAATCCAAATCCAGCCAACGCGATGCAGAGATGTTTTGTGGTGTTTGGGCTGGTAAATTTCCACACTCGGAATAAACGGCCTTGAAGATGCCTTGCACAAACTGATTCTATGTTGATCTGTTCTTCCTCAGCTGTCATTTCTCCCTAATTCCCACAATAGTTTATTGCCCATTTGTCCCCCTGCCCCCTAGTCCTTTGATGGCAGGACACTAGAGAGGTGCCAAGCCAAAGATGATGGAGCTGACAGGGTCCTTGGAAAAGGAGGAGAGGCAAGAAAGGAGAAATGGGATTTGGGAGTGTGATGGAACAGCTGGGGGGGAGGGGCAACTGACCCAACCCTGCTTTTTACTGCAATATAGTTTGAAGTTATCCTTCAGGACAGTTTTATATACTGCCCCAAAACTCAAGCACCTTAAAAGTAGGCCAAAACAGTCCCTCCCCCGCAAATGCTTTCCGTTTACAGAAGGACCACCAAACGCTCAGAAGGCTGGAGTGTGAAAGGAATATAGCAATAGCACTTAGACTTATATACCGATTCACAGTGCTTTACAGCCCTCTCCAAGTGGTTTACAGAGTCAGCCTCTTGCCCCCAACAATCTGGGTCCTCATTTGACCCACCTCGGAAGGATAGAAGGCTGAATCAACCTTGAGCTTGGTGGGATTTGAACTGCCAAATTGTAGGCAGCTGGCTGCAGAAGTAGCTTGCAATACTGCACTCTAACCACTGCGCCACAGACAGGCTCTTAATATGTTAGGTTTTTGGGTGCAGCTCAGAATTTGATAAATCCAATGAAACTCTGAACACAAGGCAGCTGATAAATCAGTCTTTAATTTGGTCAAAGCAAGACTGGGCAACCTTAATCTCCCCCCACTCCCACCCCTTGAACAAGGAGCAAGGAGAGAAAAACGGGCGTGCACACAAAACTTTTTCTTCATATAGTTTTACACACTGCTTGCATAAATCGTAGCTATAGTAGCATAGTTTCATATCCATGGTTCATGCAAACCTCATGATTTTCTCGGCGCTCTGAAAAGAATAGAAGTCCGGTGAGAAAAGAAGAATACATTTTCTGGTATGTATCCCAGATCTTTGTTAGGCGGTGTTATCTCACATTATGTTACAACAAACATGTCACATTTTGCATTTCACAAGAAGTTACTTTAGCCAGGCTACTTGGCGGTTAGCCTGGAGGCCTTTATCAAATAAAGCATAGGTTACAACGGAGCTCAGCAGCAAGGAATATCAAAAGCTGAGTCAGGTACACTCCGTACAAGCTCTAATCCATCATCCCAGGATATATTTAAGCGGGGGTGGGGGAGAGGGGGCAGAGGGAGAAGGCTAGACTGAGCTGAAGGAACAGGATGGATGCATTATTAAACTAAACTAAGGGGAGATGGAGAGTCAGCCACTCAGAATACAAGAATTCAAAAGGAAGGGGAACCACAGAAAGATACAAGGACAGGGAAGAGGTGTATTGGCAGGTGATCCATTAACACAGCGTGCTCGCTTCTAGCGTGGATGGAATTCAAAAGTCATCAGAACAATTTATAATAAATGTTTTAACTCACTTGTAAAATGCCCAGTCACTGGGAATCAGGTGGCATTGTAAATTAAAGTACTGTTTATTATAATACATAGATTCATATAATGAAGGAATCACTGATGCTGGCAGTAATGATAACCTTACCCGCCTTTCCTTCTGTTGGGGAGAGAACCGGATCTCGAAGCGTGCGGAGCCAGACAGCCAGGGGCATCTGGACTGGGGGTCTTGGTAGGGGAGGCCATTCCCAAGGGAGACCCAGCTGCAAACGGCCACCCCCCACTCCAAGAGAAGAGAAAGGGGCCACGCAGAGGTACCCGCGTGGCTGCACGCCCAGCTCAGGGCAGACCCAGACCCAGAAGGGGCTTCGTGGGGAGGGAAAGGGAGCAGCTCCGGGGAGAGAAGAGGCAGCCGGGGCAGAAAGGGTTCCAGCACTCGAAAACAGAAGGAAATGTCCATTTGTTCCCATCTGTTGCATTTATTCCCACCGGTTGCATTCATCCCCATCTATTGCAGCCTCAGCCCTTTTGGTCTGTCAAAGAGGCTCCCACCTGCAAGCCTCCCCTTTTCTGTCGTTCCCTGAGGAGGCGGTGGGCTTTACCTGGCCAGTGCAAAGGCAGAGTAGGGGGGAGCCAGATGAGGCAGGGGATGTTGGGGGGTGGGAAAACAGGAGGGGCGGCGGAGGAACCACCCCATTGATCCCTGACGTTGCTGTTGGAGCGACTGCCCGAAATAAAACGAAACGGCCCAGCAGCTCGCAGTACTCCACTTACGGCGAAGGCAGCTGAGGGGCGGAGCCAAAGTGGGGTGGGGGGGAGCCCAGACGGGAGCAAAAAGACGACGAACGACGATGCTGCAACGAGCGAGGGGCGGGGTCACACAGAGGCCCGGCCAATGGGATGGCATCGGAGGCGTTGGGGGGAGGGATTCCTTCACCAGACCAGGCGGAGCTTAGCAAAAAAGAAAAAAAAAAGGGCGGGAAACGTTGAGGGAAAGAAGTTCGAGGCTGGATGAGGCTGGACTGCGGGCCTCTCCCTCAGAAGAGAACTCAGGAGTAGTGGGGAAAGGGGCAGGATAGAGAAGGGAGTGGGAGGAAAGCAGGCTTGGGACTCCCCTCAGGGCAAGGGGATGAACCTTTGACGGCCCTTCCCTCCCCTTGCTCTCTTTAGGAGGATGGACATGTCAGAAGGAAGGAAGGAAGTGCTGCCTGAGACGAGAGGGAAATCACATAATGTCTGGAGTGTGGAAAGCATTTGTCTTTCAGGAAACTTTTATAGGCATGAAATAATTCACACAGAAGAAAAACTATATGAATGTCTGGAATGTGGAAAGAGGGTGCAAACCTCCGTGACCCTCAAAGAATTCACACAAGAGAAAAAACACATAAATTCCTTGAGTGTGGAAAGAATTTTACTGTGAACATCAAAGAATTCACACAGGAGAAAAACTGCATAAATGCCTGCAATGTGGAAAGAGCTTCAGTCTGAAGGGAAACCTTCATAGACATCGAAGACTCCATTTACAAAAACCGTACCAATGCAGGGAATGTGAAAAGTCCTTCAAAAAAATTCAAATCCTTGAAAAACATCTAAGAATCCACAAACCATATATATATACACACATATATATATATATATGGATCTTTGGTTGTTCGGGTTTTCTCCCGCGTAAGATTATAAGATCCAATGGCTCCCTAGGACACACCATCTACCAGAAGAAAACACACACTAACCGCTATCTACATGCACTCTCACACCACCACCCAGCACAGATCAATTCCGTAGCCAAGACACTCATCTCCAGAACAAAATGCTTAGCCGATGAACAACACCAAAAAACCGAACTACACACTCTCACCAACGTACTTACAGCCAATGGATTCCAAAGAAAGAAGATTACCCACCTAATCCAAAAAGAAACCCCAACCAAAATCCAAGACAGAGAACAAGAAAACGGCAAAGCCCTCCTCCCATATATAAAAGGCACTACAGACAAAAT
>NW_020769429.1:15009-28346 GCF_900518735.1 Pseudonaja textilis
AGAATCCACATAGGAGAAAAACCCTACAAATGCCTTAAGTGTGGAAAGAGCTTTACTGAGGGTGCAAACCTCCATGAACATCAAATGATTTACATAGGAGAAAAACCACATAAATGCCTTGAATGTGGAAAATGTTTCAATACTAGAGAAACTCTGTATAGACATCAAATGATTCACATAGGACAAAAACCACATAAATGTCTGCAGTGTGGAAAGAGCTTCAGTCGGAGAGGGCACCTTGACAGACATCAAAGAATCAACTCAGGAGAAAAACCACATAAATGCCTGGAATGTGGAAAGAGCTTCAGTCTGAAGGGAAACCTTCTGTTCTGTCTCCCCTTCCCTTTCCCCCCAAAAGTAAGGGATTATGCACACACACAAGAATCCACACAGGACCGACAGGCAAGCTGGCTCAAACTTCGCAGAGCAAATCCTCTGTAACTCATAACATTCTTGGCATCCTACTACGTCCTGCCTGCCAAGTCCAAGCTGGCAGCAATTGTAAATCAGTCTTACACAGAGGGAAATGGGTCTTTTACAAGGCAATCCACAAAACAATCATTCTTCCAACATAGTCACGAATAAAGTCTAAAGTAAGTTAAACTTTGCCCTGTACAAAGTTTAAGGAGAAAGCACACCCACTTTTATCCCCTGTGGAGTGTGGCTCTGTGACTCAGCTCACTCTCTGACCCTCCCACGCTTCCTACGTTGCTGCTCACATTTCTCCCTACAACACTGCTTGGGGTCGAGCCAAGACTACTACTCTTCACTCCCTGTCAGGGGCTGCTCCGACATGCCTTCTTCCTGATTCATCTCAGGCTGTTCCTCTCGGTTGTCTGATGGAACCTGAGGCATTACCAGGGAGGAAGGAATTGGCAGGAAGGTCCTAGGGAGGAAGGCATTGCCAGTTCCTCCCCCTCATCTTCCAGGTCCTCTTCCTCTGACAGCACAGGCTCGGGAGTCAGGGCCACAACATCTTCATAGACATCAAAGAATCCACACGTGTTTAAAACCCTATGAATGTCTGGATTGTGGAAGAGCTTTAATGTGGGTGGACAACTCCGTCAACACCAAATTCAGGAGTAAAACCGTTAACATTCCTGGAGTGTAGAAACAGCTTCAGTCACAATGTAATCTCAGTAAATATTATAGACTTCACACAGAGAAGAAGTTTATAGATGTATTAAAAAATCCTTGAAAACAAATGGAAGTCTCCAAAACCACCTAAGGATCCACACAGGAGAGAAACCATAGATATTGAGTATGCGTGGCTAAGATGCTTCAGTAACCAGTAAAGCCAATGCAACCCTGGATGAAATTTATAAAGGTTTCTCAAGGCTTAAGAAACTGACTATACAAAGACACAGATTACCATCCAATAAGCCACAGATGCGGCTAGTTACCCTTCTCAACAAGTATGTATCAACTTGAATGTATAATGTACCATTTTATCAGCTCAAACATTCATGTTCAGTGGCTAGACTTCATCCTGTGCAGCTGGAAAAAAACATTTCCCAAGAAACAACAATCCTGCAATCCACAAGATTGGAAAAAACTCAACTGAAGGAACACTACAAAGCGTTACTTCAAATAAAGGTCTAACTTAGGGAAGTTTTTTTCCCCCAGGGTTGATTGAAGATGTCTATTTTGATCACTTTGGATCTTTCTCTCCTTCTGCTTTGCTCAGAAGTTCCAGCAATTTGGGGTCTTCAACTAAGAGTTCGAGAGCGTCTTCGCCTGCCACTCGCCTCACTTTCTCTCCTTTGGCTGCAAGGATTTCCTCAATGTTCCTAATTCAGAAAGAGAATTGTTTTACGAAAAAGGCAGGAAGCATCAGCTGTGACTGAAGGAAAAGCCTTGCTTTGTGCACATTATAACTGCCTGTAATGTAAAATTGTAAGCAAGAAAACACCCCAGCTAACAATGACTGCACAGGGCATCTTTCACATAGAAAAGACAAGTAGAAACCATCTTTCCTCTTTGTCTTACTTTAAATACATGAAGGCTATCAATCACATGGATATCATGTTTTATTTATGTATTTTGTCATGCTTTCAGCCTTCATTTGTTGAAATAAACTAGTAATAGCCAACAATAATGGAGTAAAATGGTTTCTGTGGGATTTTACTAACAAGGAATTCTGCTTGGTGCTGTGATCTCTCTCTTGGACAACTCCTCAGACTCTTCCTCAGAGGCCGGCTCAAGGGGGGAATGAGCTCATTCCTGGCACATCAGGAACTGGGTTAATTAATAACTGAATTGCCGTCTGAAAAAGATTTATGGGAGCTTTGGCTGGGGACAGTTTGCAGGTCAGTGAAGATGAGCAGGAGGAGGTGCTTTCCGTGTTGGATCCAAGAGCATGCAGGACAGAGAAAAGACAAGAGCAAAGGAGATGTGCTAGATTACTTGGGAGAAGGCTCCACCAATATTGATGGGCTGCACTGGAAAGCTATTTATCATGGCAGGCAGAGGGAGGCGTTGTAGACAACATGTTTGGATTATATGCTTCCTGCTTGACTTTATGCCTTGGAGACTCTGAACTTCTCTTGCCAAGTGAGCTCTTGTGGATGTACTTTCAGTTTTGCCTGGCGGGTTTGTTTGGTGGACTTACTTGTTGGAGCAACTTTCTATTGTTTTATGGACTATTGGCTCTTGTGGACTAATCTTGGCCTATTTGTGGCTCGATTATTGGGACAGTTTCGAGGCTGGGTGAAGGGAACTCCTGAGGAACATTAATGAACTCTCTACAACACACGTATGTTTGCGAGTGAGTGGGGTGGCACAGGTATTCATTTTGCAAGCCAAAATCTGTGGATTATGAATTCTGCTGTGCCCATCATGTTAGCTCTGAACTGTTCCCAGGAACTAATTCCAGCTTCAGCAACTGTAGCATCAAACCTTGAACAAAAAAGGGGAGGGGGAGACAAAGGTCCGCGTGCTCACCTCTTCCCTTCCAAGTCAGAGAACCAGCCCAAGTTATCAGCAATCACATGATGGTTGTTGCACCCCGAGCATTTCACTATCACGACTCCATGATGATAAGCCACCTTGGAAATAGTTTTCGCAGATCGTGTGTTGCATACCTGAAAGAGAAGCCAGGATCCTCTCAGGGAGGGCAGGGAATTTGGGGGACGTATAAATTTATTTAGATATGACTTTTATTACATTTGGAGAGCAGCCCAATTCCCAGTGACTCTGGGTGGCTTACAAAAGAGAAAAATAAAACAGGAAATAATGTGTACATCTGGGCAAAACACTTATTGTATTAAAAATGAAAAACCCCTGTGGCTCGACCAACAGGCTAATAAGCCAAACGTGGAGCAAAGCCTCCTCTTCAAAGACTTGTGCACATTTGTTGTGTGAGCCATGCAAATCTTGGGGCAATGCCGTTTGAGGGGAGATGTTTGAAGCTCTCCTGGGAGCAACATCTAAGCAATCAGCCATAGCTGCTTTTCCAAATTGCCTTTCCAATTCCAGTCCCTGCCAGGCTCCTGGTGCTAAACAGGCCAGATCTCAACTAACCTTTTCCCAGATCAGATGTTAGTCAGCTGAGCAAACAAACCATCTTCAGGTCAAACCCATCACACTCCTTATCTTCACAAGCAACTAAAGTCTTTTCTGAGCAACAACACAGATTGAGCTGGTTCTTTTTTTTTTTTTTAACTGTCCAGTGCAGGACAGCAACTCTTGCATTTCCTGGTGGTCTCCCATCCAAGCCCTAATTAAGCCTGTTTGGATTCCCAGATGGCAAGGTTGTTAGACTGAGAGTCATCCGGCTGGAGAAGGTGGCCGATTTTGGGGTGAGTTCATGCAATAAGCATCACGGGCTCGGCTTTGCATGGGCTGCTCAATCTGCCTAGTTTTATGCTAGGTTAAATTGGCTTGCACTGGAGTCTGGATATACAAACCCAGGAGTGGGGAAGCAGGTCGTGTGAACAGGGCTCGGCTCTCGCTGGTTCCTCCTTCAGGTCGTTCTATGCGACCTCCCAGTTCATCCCTTCCCTAGTTGATGGCACAGGGCGGAAGTGACGCGCGCAGCCTCGCTCTGTTCCGCCCGCTGCCAAGATGGCGCCTGCGGCTTCCCTTTCTCTCTCCTCCGTTCCGCCCGCTGCCAAGATGGCGCCCTCGCTTCGCTGCCCTCAACCGCTCCCTCCCCTTCAGGAGGGGTAAGGCATCCCGTGCGAACAACCCACCTTACACGTGAACAGCAGCCGATAGTGCGTCGCCTCCTCCGCCTTTGCGAGCCGGCCCTCCTGTGGCTGCCGCTCCCCGGGTCCCACCGACAAGGCTCGTCGTCGCGAAGCCGCTGCCGGGGACGATGAAGCCGTTGCCCCCCGCACCGGCCACCTGCCCAGGCCCCGCGCCCCGACTCCCACGACCGCCGGAGACTTACACCTGCCGAGAAAGCGCCAACGGGGAGGCCGGAGCAGCGCTTGGAAGGCCGCGGCCGCCATCTTTACTGTGGGAGGCGACGCCGCCGCCTTTCCCGGCCTTGAAAGCAACTCCGCTACCGGCCATCAGGGGGCAGCAAAGGACGGGGCCATCTGTCGGCCCTCGGGAATATTGCAGCCCAGAGGTGTTCAGTTTTCTTTGCAGGGCAGCTCCCCAGTCTGCCTTCCTGCCAAGCAGGTTGGATACTGTGTTTTATTATGAAATTAGAGCCTCACAACAACCTGTCCAGGTAGGCTGGCCAAGACGCTCTAGAGGTCAGCCTGGGGAATGACAAGAATATTGGGAGTTATATGTCTATGGAGATTCTCAATCGTCGTGGTCATGGTTTCCCAAAGATATTTTTTCTTTTCAGAGCTGAAGAAGCTTCTTGGATGAGAAGTGATGAATGTCTTCAAAGAAAAACCAGGAAGTCCAGTTGCTTCTTGGAAAAACATTTTTGTTTTCTAGTATTCTAGTTCAGCAACATCTTCCATTTTACACCACAAAACTCCCTCCACTGAGCACCTGACACTCACATTCACAAGTACCAAAGCAAGCCAGTGTTAAGAAGGGCTGGATTTCTGGGGCTTTGCCAGTTGTCCAAGCCTTCCTTAATTCCTGGTTGAATTCAGCTCTCTGGACAATCCTGGCTCCAGCATCCCTTCCTTCTATTCCTGAAGGAGAGATGAGCTAGAAAATTGCTGTCATAAAAATTCTGGTCGCAGCCATAAAATACAGACCAAGAATTGTTCCGCCTAGTTCTGCCCTGGTCCACCTGCACCTCAAATTCCAGATTCAGAGAAGGTCAAGTCGAATGATAAAGTCCTCCTGTTGCAGCCAAAAGTAGAGGTACCCCTCTTTTCCTCAAATAATCTCAATTTGCTGTGATATTGGATGTAACTGATGCGAATAATTGGCCTTCACCATTAGCTGTAGCATAATCCATTGGGCAGACACTTCGCTTTTGAAGTACAGTTATTCTATTCTATTCTATTCTGTTCTATTCTTATTCTATTCTCACTTCAATCCTCCCTCGTGTTAATTAAAAAGATACTCATTTGGTCTTTTTAGCTGCCAGAAAAAGGGAGTGGGGGAAAACCAAGCATTCTTGAAATGTCTAGATAATCGGTTTTTGACATTCTCCCAAGTTGCTTTCAGCGTTGACATCCGATCAGTCAGGCTGCACTAAGTGCCTGATCAACCTAACCATGGTCCTGAAACTGGGGATCAGAGCGAAAAAGCTGACCGACCCGATCTGGCTTGAACAAGTAGATGGCTCCCTGTTGGGAGAGGCCTATGCCACTCACTTAAAGGAACCAGTGAGACTAGAGTTAGGGGATCACTGGGAAACCATTTGATTCGTAGTGGTTCCCAAAATGATAGACGGGGCTTTCCTGGCTAGGCAAGTGGGGCCCATTATTTTGAACCACTGATGCCTATGGTACAGAAGATGCTGTGAAGCCTAAAATAATAATAGTTTAAGCTAAATAAAGAGCTTACTGAGGACCTTTGCAATTGGCGTCTTTCTAGGAAATCGAGGATGACACCACCACAAGTCCAACTCAATGAGATTCCAAAATACCAAGGAGATTTCTCTGGGACCTCAAATGGGGCTTATGATCCAAACCATCCAAGCATCCTGGACCGGCTGGCCCTTGCCTTTTTTGACCCTGAAAAACACACAGGGCTATTGGCAACAGTGTCCTCTGGGACCCTTTGCTCAGCCCTCCCATTACTGCTGTTCCTTCTCCTTTTTCCTTTCCGTTGCATTTTCCCAGAGAGAACATATGGTAGATTTCAGGGCCCCTTTCGGTGGCTGGCAGTTAAAAAGCTTCTGTTGAATGTTTTCACTCCCGGCAGCTGTGTGTACAAAACACAAGCCTGGCTTGCCAGAAAGTGGCATTTTTGATGCTTGGCAGAGAGGAGGAGGAGGAACTTGGCAGGAAGGGACAGACTGCCAAGGGAATTCTCTCCGTGCCCTCGCTTGCAGAGCTGGAGATGGGAAACTCATGCAGCCCAGACTTCAGTGGCTTATGTCGGCTTTAATCAGAACAGAACAGAAGGATTAGATAGGATAAACAGACTAGACAATAGAATAGAATAGAATAGAATAGAATAGAATAGAATAGAATAGAATAGAATAGAATAGAGGAAGGGAAAGGAAAGGAAAGAACAGAACAGAATAGAATAGAGGAAGGGAAAGGAAATAGAATAGAACAGAACAATATGGAAGGGAAGGGAAGAGGAGAAGAGAAGAGAATGTGGGAATAAAATAGAATAGAAGAGGAGAGAAGAAGAGAAAGAATAGAACAGAACTAGGAATAGAATAGAATAGATACGGAATGGAGTAGAATAGAATATGGAATGGAATAGACACAAAATAGAATAGACCACAAAGAATAGACACGGAGTAGAATGAATAAACAAAATTTTGTGTCTACAAAATAGACACAAAATGAATAGAATAGAACAGAACAGAAGAGAATAATAGAGTTGGAAGAAACCTGGGAGGTCTTCTAGTCCAACCTGCTCAAACAGGGCACACCACACCATTTCAGACAGGTGGCTGTCCATTCTTTTCTTTAAAACCTCCAATGATGAAGCACCCACAACTTCAGGTAGCCAGCTGTTCCACTGATTAATTGATCTCAGTGTTAGGAAGTTTCTCCTTAATTCCAAGTTGCTTTTCTCCTTGATTAGTTGCCACCCGCTGCTTCTCGTCTTGCCTTCTGGTGCTTTGAAAGTAAGTTTGACCCTCTTTTGTGGCAGCCCCTCAAATACTGGAACACTGCTATGATGTCACCTTATGTACCCCACAGTCCTTTTCTTTTTGAGAGACCCTTGGTTGAGGTGTCACAAGCGTGGAGCAAAAGCTTCCTATTCCACCCTTGGTCCCATCGCTTGCTCTGTGTGAGATGCTGTTGAGGATTGATGAGTTTAAGAAGTAGTCCCGGGTTCTGTTCACACGTTTCCAAGCCACCCCTTATGACTCAGGATGGTGCATTCAGAAGCCATGGATGGCCCTCACGTTTTGACATCATCCTGTGAATAAGGCAACTAAAATGCATAATCCCAATAAAATAATTTCTATAGCTCAAGGGTGAACTGTAGAGTCCTTACTGCTCTCTCAGGTTGGCTGTTTCTTGACAGATATTTCATGACCCAACTAGGTAATATCATCAGTGCTAGAGAGTTTGGGCTTTGCTGCCTGTTTATACACAATTGCCCTGCTGTTGGTTTTTGGGGTGTGTGATTTTTTTTCCTAGGTGGTTCCTTGATTACAGTATTGTTTTACACACTTCATACAACGACAACATTCCCATGAAGATAATGTTTAAGGGATGAGGTTGTTTGTGGGTTGATTTATTTATTTATTTATTTATTTATTTTATTTTATTTATTTGTCAATTGTTTACGAGATAATAAGTAAAAGTGTATACATAATTATGAATACATGAAATGAGTACATATAAGAAAAATGAAAGAAAAATAAAAGAAACAATAGGACAGGGACGGTAGGCACGTTGGTGCGCTTATGCACGCCCCCTACAGACCTCTTAGGAAAGGGGTGAGGTCAATAGTAGACAGTCTAAGGTTAAAGTTTTGGGGGTTTGGGGAAGAAACTACAGAGTCGGGTAGAGTATTCCAGACATTGACCGCTCTGTTGCTGAAGTCGTATTTCCTGCAATCAAGCTTGGTGTGGTTAACCTTGAGTTTGTATCTATTGTGTGCTCTTGTGTTGTTATGGTTGAAGCTGAAGTATTCATTGACAGGTAGGACATTGAAATGTATGATTTTATATACCATGCTTAAATCAGACCGAAGACGGCGTAATTCAAGGTTTTCTAGTTCTAGAATTTCAAGTCTGATATTGGGTAACGACACCCCTTGTTGCTCCTTCCCCTCTCTGGATGCCAAAAATAGACCCAATGCCCCCAATTTTTCCACAAATTTTTGAAAACAGTCTTTGTTGGTGTCTTCCCATTTCTGAATGCAACAAATTAAACAGGCACGTGGTTGGAAACTAACTAAGGAGATAACTAAGGAATTTTTTTTTACTGACAAGCAGCCAGTGGAATGATTTCCCTTCAGAAGTTGTGGCTGCTCCATCACTGGAGGCTTTTAAGAAGAGATTATGGATGGTCACTTGCCTGAGATGGTATAGACTATATGATATTCACAGTGACTGACATTTAAATTTATACCAGAATAAAAATAATCTTGTTTTAAACACTTAGCAGTGGTAAAACCACTCAATGCCTGGCGGGCGCCATGGCTGAGGATCGTCTTGAAGTAGATCTTAATTCTTTTAACCTTTCTATTAACTTTATCTCATTCTTATTTAATCTTAATGTCTTTATATTTGTCTTTTTATTGTACTGTAAACTGCAGAGAGTTGCTCTGGTGAAAGAGATAAGTGGCACATTTAATAAGCAAACTTTTTTTTTTTTTAATTTAATGGAACCTGCTCCTCTTCCAACCGTGTCTTGGCCAGTAATTCAGTCCCAAATAGGAGCTGTGGGTCTATTGCTGCTTCTCTTTATTTGCAGGGAACAGTTTTGATCTGACGCTTGCCAACTTCTCACTGGTGCAACCCTAAAGATGATTAAAGATTAGCGTCATTTAGCTACTAGCTTTTAACCGCAGATAAGTGTGCCTTATGTCTTTTAATTCTCTCTTCAAATAAGCTGGTTCTTAAAACTGCTGTGGATGAGTTAAGGTTTGGGTGTTTTTCCCCCCCAAAGACCCCTCATCTCAGCCCAGTTTCAGAAGAGAAGCGACTCGAGATTATTTCCCAAAGCATCACAGAGAAAACAGCAGAGAAACCAATACAGCTCACCCACAAAAGTGCTTTTCTGCATTTGTTGGGGGGGTGAAGAGGGTTTCAGACAAGAAATATAACCAGAATTGAAAAAGGAGAAGGGAGAGAAAGAGAGCCTTGAGGGGCCGCGTGGCATTGCTCTGGTGGCAGAGCCAAAGGTCAGCAGTGCTGGGCACTGTCTGCAGAAATGTTGTGGGCGGGGGGCACTGATGCTCCTCCCAGAGGAAAAAATGACCTTCTGGGTTAACAAAGCATCTATTTGTAAGTCATGCAGCCTCAACAAGGCTGCTGGGTCTCTTGGAAAGTGAATAATTGATAATATAACAGTAAGAATATAACAGTTAGAAGGTCTTCCAATCCAACTCCCTGCTCCCTACATCTTTCTTGGCAAGTGGGCGTCCAACCTCAATCGAGTTCAGTCTAATTGTTTAATTTAATTGAGTTTTTCCTTTCCTCCCTCCTCCTCCCTCCTTCCTCTCTCCCCTTCCCTTCTGTCAGATCCGTGTATGGGGGGGATGGAAGAAGAAGGGGGAGGGGAAATTGGTGCAAGTAATCCTTTTTGGATGTAACCTGAATGTATTAAATCTTATATTGATTCTGTATAACTTGCACGTGATATACAACTGGAGGACTGGAGCCAGATGTCTAGAAACTTGTCACCTCTTGGAGAGATAGCATAGAGGAGAAGGGACCATAAAAATTCCAGCTCTGGAAGACAATCGCTGGGAAACTCTTCTAAGATATGTTCCCAGAAAAGCGAGGGGGAATTAACATGTTGGTTCTTTGTTTGAATAAATCCACATCTAAATAAGGGGAGGGATTCTAATTCCCTTTATCTGTTACTGCAGGAAAAAGCAGGAAAAAAAAGTGGCTTTTCAAACGCTGCGCACCCGCACGCAGCGCTTGTCAGCTGTCCGGCAGGCACAGCTGAAGTTTTTTACACGTGTGTGCAGTGCAAAACATAGCCGTCAAACCACTAGTAACACCGGTTGAATCCCGCCCCTGGCCATGCCCACTCAGCAACCAGGCAGCGAACCAGTTGCTAGGACTTTTGAATCCCACCTCTGTTTGCAATTTTAATGCCAGAGAGACAGTTCCTCGCCAAACCTGCCCCTTAGAGAACAATGGGTTTGCATTATGACAGCCACACTTGCTCAAGGACCACACAAACATGTGACATAGTCACATTACTCGCTTTATAACCATCGCAACGTACGACCAAATTGTGGTCTCCATTAAAGTTGGTAGGTCGATGAATCCCTATAATTACATGATTATAAAATGATAGGGGTGGAAGGACCTTGTGAAATCTTCCAGTCCAACCTCTACGTGGAATTATTCGTGTTGACTTTGCAGCTCCCAATTATGCACTGGTTTTATTTCGTCTTGTGGTTGCTTCTAACTAAAGAGGCTTCAATAGAGCCTGTTTTCCCTGGCTCTTTTCAGAGGCAGGAAACCCAGGATGATTTCCAGGTGGCACAGAATCTCTGGGGCTGGCGAGGAGGGGGCAGCTTGAAGGAGAAGGTCTCACCCTTGACGGGGTCAAAAGAAAAAAAAAATTCCGCAGAATCTTCCAGTTCTGAAGTCAGTTGCATGGACCAGAGGATGCTGTTTCCATGGCAGCAGACAAGGGAAAATGCAGCAGGGAACAGGATGCTCAGGTAAAGAGAGAAGGAAACTAAAAAAAAAAAAAGGTAATTTCTTATGCAAAAAAGGAGGAATATCATACATTTTGCTGATGTATAAAGCTCCAGCATAGAATGGCAACTTCGACCTGGCACAGATTTATTTATTAAACGTTCACGCCACCTATCTTTATAAAGTAACTCTGGGTAGCTTACATATTTATTTTATTTTTTTTAAAAAAATCCAGTTTGTTGAACAAGCCGTGACAGCCCCTTTCTCACGTCTTGCCTAAGCCAGTTGGAAACAACCCACAAGAACCCTCAACATGATGCGTATCGACAATGCTGGCAACAGTTCTGTGAGGTGGTCTGTAACCATCATCAGGTCAGTACAGGAGTTTGTAAAAGTTGCTGACCCCATTCAAAACGTAGTATTTTGAGTGGGAGGCTCTGATTCGCCTGGCTGTGCTCCAGAACAGTCTGGAAAGAGTTAATTCCGCTTCATTTTAAATGCAGCGTGTTTGGGTGTCCGTTTTATGTCTTATATTTATATGCCACCCACCTCACTATCAAGACATATCCCTGTTCACACCAGACAGACTGTTAGGGAACTGCAGAACACAAAATGGAATTTACAGAGTTGAAAGGAGGTCTTCTAATCCAATCCCTTGCCCAAGCAGAAGACCTTTATACCATTTTGGACACATGGATGTCCAGTTTCTTCTTAAAAACCTCTAGAGATGGAGCACCCATAACTTCTGAATGCACTGGTTTGTTATTGTCACTGTCAGGAAATTTCTCTTTAGTTCTAACATAAAAGGCTCGGATCTTTCTACCTGTTGCTCTCAAGTGCTTAGGTTGAACCCCTGTTCTATGTGAGAGCACCTCAAATATTGGAAGACTGCTACCATAGCACCCCTAGTCCTTCCCTTCATTTAGACTAGATGTGCCCAATTCCTGCAACCATTCATCATATGTTTTAGCCCGCTAATTCGTTTTTGTTGCTCTTCTCTATACTCTTTGAACTTTGGAGAGTCTTAACAACAGGGGTGGGATTCTACCAGTTTGCACCTATTTGCTAGAACCGGTTGTTAACGTTCTAAACAGTTGGGAGAACCAGTTGTTAGAAGAAATTCCTGGGCTAATCCTGTAAGGAAGGCAGGAAGGAAACATTCTGGTGTTGCTTATAGAAACTGCCTCTCCGTTAACCCTTATTACATTCTTGGTAGGACTAGACTTCCTGTCTCAGGAACTTCTCTGGAGTTTTTTTTCCTCTCCTTTGCTGGTCCTTTGCTTGCGTGGAATGACCATTCAAAGTTACAATGGCACTGAAAAAAAGTGACTTATGACCATTTTTCATACTTACGACCGTTGCAGCATCCCCACAGTCATGAGAGGCCAGGCGAGGACATGCATGCCTCGATGTGAGTGCAACTGAGTTGGCTATGTCCACCCAGTCATGTGACCACCAAGTCACGCCCACCAACTAAGCCACGCCCATAGAACCGGTTGTTTAAAAATTTGAATCCCACCCCTGCTTAACATCATTTTTGAAGCTTGGTGACTAAAAATGGATGCAGTACTCTGTGTGTGGTCTTACCAGTGTACACTTGGAATATTGTTTCGGTCACTATGATACCAAACAGATGTTGAGACTCTAGGCACAGTTTGAACCTTTACAGGCCAGCATCGATAGTTCCAGAAGTCACACAACACACTAAACCAGGGTTAGGACATTTTAACAGAGGTTCATTATATTAAATTCAGGTTAAGTTCAAACTTTGAAACAGAGAGGGTCAGTTTGTACAGAAGGCTAACAAATTAAAAACACAGAGAGTGCAAATAAATGTTTCATCATGATAGAAATTCACCCCTGTGATTTGTTCATCATGATTTGTGGCTGGAGTCTCCAATCTTGGCTAGTTTAAAATTTGTGGACTTCAACTCCCAGAATTCCTCAGCCAGTTTTGGGATTCTGGGAGCTGAAGTCCACAAATCTTAAAGTTTCCCAGTTGGAGATTCTGGTTTAGGGCTTTGCAAATCAGGTTGCAAATATACAGGCGGCCACTAGAAAGCAGCAAAGAGAAAGTTCCAATTCTTTGCTTCCCATTTTGCGCCCCCCCACCGCCCTCCAAATAATCTTAGGTGCAGAAAACATTTGCTAGACCAATACTTGAATACAGCTCATCAGTCTGGAAACCGCATTACGTATCTGATATTATTAACACAGTTGAGAAAGTCCAGAAATATTTCACAAGAAGAGTTCTCCACTCCTCTACTCGTTGCAGAAGACCTTATGCCACCAGACTCGAAATTCTAGACCTAGAAAATCTAGAACTCCGCTGCCTTTGGTCTGATCTAAGTATAGTATATAAAATCATACATTGCAATGTCCTACCAGTCAATGAATAGTTCAGCTTCAACCATAACACAAGAGCAAACAATAGATACAAACTCAA
>NW_020769429.1:28356-57908 GCF_900518735.1 Pseudonaja textilis
GCCGGAGAATTCTGGGAGTTGAAGTCCACAAGTCTTAAAGTTGCCAAGTTTGGAGGGGCTGAGCAGCTGGCACGGAGGCAGCAGGAAAGCCCCTCTCTTGGGCAGGACGAGTTTCTTGTCCTCATGAAGGCGGCGGAGGGAACTGCTGCGTGGGGAGGGTGGGTGGGAAGGCAAGAAGGCAAGGCGGACCCCTCCCCAGCTGATCGGGCCAAGCCTCCCCCTCCGGGGGGGGGAGAGGCGGGGCAGGGGAGGGGCTCTGACGTCACCCCCCGAGGGCGGGTCCCCGCGCAGACTATCTTGCAGCCGGGCAGCGCAAGGCGGATGGACGGGCAGGAGCCCCTCTGGGGGGCGAGCCCTGGGCGCCTGCAATCCAGGTGAGGCACGGGAGGGAATTGAGGGGGTGGGCTTGGGCCACCTCCTTCCCTGGGGGGTTGAGGCGCTCGTGGGGAGGGAGGGGGATCCCTCTGAGGGCAGAGGCGGGGAGGAAATGGGGAGGGGGTGTGTGTGTGTGTGTGTGCGAGCCCCAGTCCGGGACTGGCTGGCCGGGTGGGTTTCCTTCATCCTGGTTTAAGGGGTTGTGTGAAGCCGAAGAAGAAGGAACTGGGAGGCACCACAAGCATTCCTTCTCTTCTTCGGGAGCGGCTGTGCTTCTCTCCCTCCTCTACAGAATTGTGAGCAGGGTGAACCAAGCTCCCCCCACGGGTACTCCTAGAATAACAAAGAGTCGGAAGGGACCTTGGAGGTCATCTAGTCCAACCCCCTGCTCGAGCAGGAGAGAGTATTCCAAATAGTAGCCTCTAACCTAGGATCGAACTGGCAGCCCCCTGGTTGTGAGGCAGAGAGGTCTGTGGTCTCCTTAACCCGGATTGCGGAAGGAAACCCCTCTTTCCTGGGCTGTGAGGTGTCCCAAATTGACTGAACGAGCCACCTTCGCCGCTAAGGCGGTTTTCCAGGCATTCCTCGAGTGGTTGTCACAAACTGGGCACATTCTCAGGCTGGCAGTGCCCCCAGTTGGTCCCGAATTTAAGCGTGAGTTGAATTAAACCTAACTAGGGTGGGGAATGAATCCATTTTTGGGGAAGTGGCACCAGATACTCAGGTGCAAAAAGAACCTAACCAGGTTGAGCAAACTCTGCACGCCCAGCCTGGTTTCTCGTGTGAACGTGGTGCTTGCAGGAAGAAAAGTGTCCCTGGCTTAATTCCGTTTGACGAACTTGTCATCAACTTGTTCAAGCTTGTCTCCGGCTGGATTCACCAGCTTCGGGTTTCCCAGCGTTCCCCGGACTCAACCAAACCCCGGTTAAAATGTACACGTGGGAATGCAAACAACCATTGCTGAAGTGACCCGGGTTCATTAAGTGGCTTGGAGGAGGGATATGACCAGAGCCAGGCTGGCATAACGGTTAAGACTGATCAGGCAAGAAAACTGGGAGAGACCCTGAACTGGGCGCAAAGCCAGCTGGGCGACCTTGAGCCCGTTACTCTCTCGGAGCCCTAGGAGAGAAGAGGCCAAGGGAACCCGCTGCTAGTCGGCTCCATCTGTGGGCTTTTGGACCACCTTCGTGCACAGCGGTGCTGCTTTTTCCTTCCTGCAAGCCCAAATCCGGCGCCTCCAACAGGATGAACGGATTTTTGCAGCTGGTTGCGTTGCCCAGACAATCTCGGAGCAGGAGGAGGACGAGTTTCCAATCCTAAGGAAGGCGGGAAAGGAGGAGAGGCCAGGCTGGACGCTCTTGCGGGGTCCCACTTGGCAAGGGTGCCAACGGGGCTCGCAGAGGGTCCCACGCCCCTAAGGGCTGGAGCTGGAGAGGAGCCAGAACCCAAAAGGCGACCCGGGCAGTCAGTCGGTCCTCCCAGGGAGGGGGTCTCGCTCTCGCGGGGCGGGGGCGGAGAGCGCCGCTGACATCACGGTCCGGGGCGTGGCCAGGCAACCCCCCCTCCCCTCCCCTCCGCTCCCCTCCCCTCCCCTGGGCATCGCAGGCAGCGGGGATGGCCAACCTGGAGCCCCTCCGGGGGGCGAGCATCCGACGCCTGCGGTCCAGGTGGGCACCGTGGTCGGGGGTGGGGGCGGTGGAGGCCAGGCTGGACACTCTTGCGGGGTCCCACTTGTCCCCGGCGCCACCGTGCCAGCCGTCCCAAGCGAAGCCCACAGCTGAGCGCCCTCAGGATCCGGATCAGGCCGGACAGGGCTGCGAGGCTGGACTGGAGGCGGGGGGGTGGGGTGGATATGGGGTGTGGGGCAATCGTTTTGCAAGAGTCCCAGCCTGTGGCTTGCTGGGCTTGGATCGGCTTTGGGTTCAAGGGATGCCAGGGATTAGGTGAAGCCCCCCCCCCCCCCAAGAGGGACCCTGGCCCGAAGAGGGCTGGAGGCAGGATTCAGGCTTTCTCTGTGTCTCTTGGGAGGATGAGGGTGGGCTTTGGCCAGCCCACCTTGGGTGGGATCCCTTTTGCAGAATCCTACCTGGACTCCTAAATTCATCTCGTTTGCATAGAATGTGTGTGTTTTTCTTTAATTTGTTTTTATAGTTTTCTTCTGCTCTTTTGTATAATGTACACTGAAGATGGCATTTAATTTCCTTGTATGAAGTGCAATGACAAAAAAATGTGGGTGTGTATACACACACACACACACTTAACAGGCCACCTTTGCAAGCTAATGTTTTTATTTATTTTGTCAAGCAATTATAAGATAACAGGTATAAGTATAAACATAGTTATGAATACATGAAATGGATACGTATAAAAAATATATAAAAGAAACGAGGACAGGGATGATAGGCACGTTGGTGCGCTTATGCACAGACCTCTTAGGAAAGAGGTGAGGTCAATAGTAGACTGTCTACTATTAGGTTAAAGTTTTTGGGGTTTGGGGAAGAAACCACAGTGTCAGGTAGAATATTCCGCCTTTTTTTTTGTAGCATTTCAGGAGCAGATTTAGCAAGCAGGCTGGCACTGCCTGGAGGCAGGGGTGAATATTTCCTAGTGGTGCACAGCTGGGCTTTAGAACATAGAATAGCAGAGTTGGAAGGGGCCTTGGAGGTCATAGAGTCCAGCCCCCTGCTCAAGCAAGAAATCCCATACCATTCCAGACAAATGGCTGGCCAGTCTCTTTTTAAAAGCCTCCAAGTGATGGAGCACCGACAACTTCTAGTGGCAAGCAGTTCCACTGGTTAATGGCCCTCATTGTTGGGAAGTTTCTCCTAAATTCCAGGTTGCTTTTCTCCTTGGTTAGTTTCCACCCATTGTTTCTTGTCCTGCCTTTGGGGGATTTGGAAAATAGACCCCCCCTCTTCTTTGTGGCAGCCCCTCAAATACTACCATGTCCCCCAGTCCTTCTTTTCTCTAGACTAGCCAGACCCAAATCCTACAACTGTTCTTCGCATGTTTTCGTCCACAAGCCTTTAATCATCTTAGTTGTTCTTCTCTGGCCTTTTTCCAAAGCCTCAACATCTTTTTTATATTGGGGTGACCAGAACTGGATGCAGAGTCCCAAGTGTGGTTTTTACTAAAGCTTTGCAAGCAGTACTAGAACATTGCATGATCTTGATTCTATCACTCCATTGATGCAGTCTAGGATTGCATTTGTGTGTATTTTTGACTGCTGTCACACACTGTTGTGTTGTAGCAGCCAAACACTGTTTCTGCTTTTCTCAAAATGGATCCTCTCTAAAGCCAACACACTGTGGACAGAACTATTTTAAAAGAGGCATTTTCCATCCATCCATCCATCCTAAAAGGAACTTCTAAGCGGGAATCTCATCCTTGGTTGGCCACCAAACTGTTGAAAACATTGACTGAGATTTTCAAATATGTTTATATCCCGTGTTGCGCATTGCACTAAGCCAGAATATGGCCGGTTGTTGGTAGCTGAAGCTACGACCAACAATTGAGCCCAAAATGTATCTGGTGTGAGACATTTAAGGGGGGTTTGCCTCATTTTATGACTTTCCTTGCCACAGTTGGTAAGTGAATCATTGTAGTTAAGTTACTAACCTGGTAGTTAAGTGAATCTGGTGAATCTTTGATTTTGCTTGTCAGAAGGTTAGAAAAAGTTGATTATACCACCCTGTGGCACCACCGCAACCATCATAAACATGAGCTGGTTGCCAAGTGCCTGAATTTTGATCATATGACCATGGGGATGCTGCAGTGGTCGTAAGTGTGAAAAGTTGTCCTAAATCACTTTTTGTGGGGCCCGTTGTAACTTTGAAAGGTCACTAAACAAACTGTTGTAAGCCAAGGACTACCCGTATTGTATTCTTTTGTGCACCAGGTGAAAAGGAAGTGTGATCTCTTGTGTTGGACTGACACACTAAGCCAGGCAGGCAATAGGATTCAACCGGTGTTACTACTGGTTTGGTGACTAGGTTTTGTGTGCACATTGTGCGTGCGTGTAAAAAAACCTTAAACTGTGCCGCCCAGACAGCTGAAAAGCACTGCGCGCAGATGCGCAAGGTTAGAAAAGACTCTTTTTTCCTGCTTTTTCAACCTCAGCTGTGCCGCGCAAAGCACCTGAGGTTGAAAAAGCAGGAAATAAAGGACAGGTAAGAGCCCGGGCAGGCAGGTGGGCCACACAGCAGCAAACCCATAACTCGTTCAGTGTCACTGTTCTTCTGCCGGGCAGAACCGGTAGCATCCCACCCAGGGATGGGATTCACATATTTTAACAACTGGTTCTGTGGGCGTGGCTCAGGTGATGGGCCTGGCTTGGTGGTCATGTGACTGGGTGGACGTGGCTTGGTGGTCATGTTATTGGCTGGGTGTGGCCAGCTCAATATCATTGACATCGGGGCACACATTGCCTCACCTGGCCTCTCATGACTGTGAGGATGCTGCAACAGTCGTAAGTGTGAAAAAGGGTCATAAGTCACTTTTTTCAGTGCCATGGTAACTTTGAATGGTCGCACCACACAAGCAAAGTACCAGCAAAGGAGGGGGAAAAAACTCCAGAGAAGTTCCTGAGACAGGAAGTCTGGTCCTGCCAAGAGTGTAATAAGGGTTAACGGAGAGGCAGTTTCTATAAGCAACACCAGAATGTTTCCTTCCTGCCTTCCTTACAGGATTAGCCCAGTAATTTCTTCTAACAACCGGTTCTCCAAACTGCTTAGAATATTAACAACCAGTTCTAGCAAATAGGTGCAAACTGGTAGAATCCCACCCTGTCCCACCCCTGAGGCCAGAGGTCGGCAACCTTAAACACTCAAAGAGCCATTTTGATCCATTTCCCACAGAAAAGAAAACACCGGGAGCAACAAAACCTGTTGTTGTTTTTTTTAAAAAGCTCAAATCGCGTGCCAGCAGGTGTTGCACACAATGGCGGTTGTGATGCATATTTTGAGTGACAGGGACCCACAGCAGAGGGATAAAAAGAGCCACTTGCAGCTCCAGAGCCACAGGTTGCCGACCGCTGCTCTAGGCCAGCGTTTCTCAATCTTGACAACTTCCTGCATGGACTTCAACTCCCAGAATTCCCCATCTGGCAATGCTAAGGTTTGAGATACACTGTTGTAGGCCAAAAGCATTCAAGGGGTTGTGAGATTTGACTGGGATGGTGGACGGTCTCCTACCTTGAGAGGGCTGGACTAGAAGACCTCTGAGATCCCTCCCATCATAACCGTCATAAATAGGAGTGCGTTGATGAGCGCCCGAATTTTAATCATGTGATGTTTGTGATGGCCATAAATGTGAAAAGTGGTCATAAGTGACCGTTTTCTGTGCCGTCTGAACGGTCACTAAGTGACTTACAACTGTTGTAAGTCAAGGACTACCTCTATGTTCGGTGCTCCTGACCAGCTTTGAGTACCTAGAAATAAAGGACATTTCCAGTAAAAATATGAGAACATTGAAATTTGGGCTTGCTTCATATTGATATGGACCAGGAGCTTGGCAAAACTAAGCTGGATAACAGATAATCAGAGTTGGAAGGGACCTTATAGGTCATCTAGTCCAACCCCCTGCCCAAGCTGGAGACCCTACATCATTTCTGACAGATGGGAGTCCAATCTCTTCTTCCGGTGATGAAGCTCCCACAACCTCCAAAGGCAACTTCTGTTCCATGGCTTGATTGTTTCACTGTCAGATAGTTTCTTCTTATTTGCAGGTTGAATCTCCTTGTTCGGTTTCCATCCATTATTCCTTGTTTGGCCTTTGGGTGCCTTGGAAAATAGCTTTACCCTCTCCTCCTCCTCTCTGGGCAGCCCCTCAAATATTGGAAGATGCTCTCATGTCTCCCCTGGTCCTTCTCTTTACTAGACTAGCCAAGCCCAGTTCCTGCAACTGTTCATTGTATGTTTTAGCCTCCAGTCCCCTAATCATCTTTGTTGCTCTTCTCTGCATTCTTTCCAGAGTCTCTACATTTTTTTTTATAGTGTGGTGACCAAAACTGGATGCAGTACTCTAGGTGTGGTCTTACTAAGGCTTTATAGAGTGATATTAGTACCTCCCTTGATCTCGATTGTATCTCTCTGTTAATGCAATTTAGGATTGCATTAGCTTTTTGGGTTGCTGAATCAGACCGAGTGGATGGGAGGCAACTAGGAAAGTCTAGAGAGCTTAAAATCTATCTATCTATCTATCTATCTATCTATCTATCTATCTATCTATCTATCTATCTATCTATCTATCTATCTATCTATCTATCTAATCTGTCTATGGCAAAGCTACAGCAAAACCATTTCCCCACCATTCCAAGAAAACTGCATGATTTTGGAGTGAGACTGTGTTGAAGCTATCGAGGTATGTTGGAGTTGCACCGCCAAGTGGAAGCCCTGATATGTTGGCTTGTTGGAAGGAAAGTGGGGATGAAGGGCTTGTAGAACCCTGGTGGTATTTGAGGAAAGGCTGGCAGTGTTATTGACTCACAACTCTCTTCGGGGTGACAAAATTTAAAGCTTTTGCAGCAAGAAACTTGGGGTTGCATTGATCTTCAGATCAAATTTTCAAAGCCTTCCAAATAATTCAGCAAGTCCAGTGGGGGAAAATGGGAGCTGTAATTCAGCGCTTATCCTGAGCCAGAGGTTTAAAATTATCAGTCCCCCCACCCAAAAAAGGGGAAAAAATTATATATCTGAAGACCCAGAAAGGCCTAGAAAACAGATTTTTGTCTCGTTTCTAACCACACTGAAATGACCAAGCGTTATCCTTGGCTCCCAACTGGAATGTTGTCTATTTTTGATCTCTGGATCAACCGGCCCTCAAAAGGGGTTGCTGAAATCAGATCGGGTTCTTCGTTAGTTCCTTCAGGGGCTTCCTTGTGGGTAAACAGGATACTTGGAGAGCAGTGCAAAGTAGAGGAGGATGGGTATTGTAGTCCAGTCTCGCTGGAAGGCAGAGTTCTGAAAGAGGCTTCCCAAGATCACGAAGCCGACTTCTCGTCCCGATAAAACCTTTTATTTAGGTTAAAGGGAATTCCTCTCCAGCAAAGTCCTGGCCAACAGTCTTTCAAGATAGTTCACAATGACAGACTTCGATCAGGCTTGGAGAGTGGCCAGGCCGATAGCTTCCAAACACCACGCTGTAGCAGCAATTATTTGGCACGAAGTCAGGAACAGATATTCGCCCTGATGAATTGAACTAATTGTCTGCCGAAAACCCCACTCCCCCTTTGCTCCTCTTTACTCCCAATGGGAGGGGTCAGTCACCGTCCACCTATGCTCTTCCTTCCGAGTCGACCCTTGTTCCTTCTCCTGGCAGCTCTGTGCATGCGCACACTGCGAACAGGCTCCAGCTGTTCTTCTTCCCCACTGATCTCCGACTCCGAAGGCAGCTGATACCTGTCAGACGGCCCTGGCCCCGTCTCTGCCTCTGACGCAGAGCCCTTGTCAGAGCTTTCCCCAGACTCCAGGACTGGCCCAGGTTCCTCCCCAACCTCCTCACTGTCCGAGTCTACCGCCAACTTCCACTGGCTGCTGGCGGGCCACAACAGGCAGCATTTAAAGGAGGCTGTGCAGGCAAGCTAATTGTACTTCTGGACTACAGTTCCCATCAGATGCAGCCTTCCTGGATGTCCAAGTGCTATTTTTAATCAGTGATCTAAAGGAGGACTATGGACATTGTAGTACTGCACTGCTGGAGTAAGCCAGAGTGGCTAAATTTTTGTATTATTCCAGCCACCTCTTTTCCCGAAGGTGTTTTTCTTTTAAAGATATATTGATTCTTCAGTTTTTGTGCCCTGATTTTGTGCAACTTTCATGTCAACCCCACCACTGGGCAGAAATACTCCTTCCTTGGTCCTCCCTGCTCAAGCCTCCCTTCCTTTTGGCATACAGGTAGTCCATGATTTACAACAGTTTGCTTCGTGACGGCTCAAAGTTATGTCGGCGCTGTGAAAAGTGACTTGTGACCATTTTTCACAATTACCACATTTCCAGCCTCCCCATAGTCACATGATCACAATTCAGATGCGTGGCAACCAGTTCATACTTATGACCATTGCTGTGTCCCATGGGCATGTGATGTTCATACTTATGACCATTGCTGTGTCCCGTGGGTATGTGATGTTCATACTTATGACCATTGCTGTGTCCCATGGGTATATGATCCCCTTTTGACAATGGGGAAGCTCCGTTGACTTAACAAGCGGGTTACTAACTAATCAACTGCAGTGCTTCACTTAATACCCGAGGTCGTAAAATGGGCCAAAATTCATTTAACAAGCGTCTCGCTAAGCAACATACATTTTGGGCACAATTGTGGTCGTAAGTCGAGGATCACCTGTATTGAGCTGTTTCTAAAGGAAATTCACTGGAAGTTGTTAGGTGCGTCTCAACCTGGGGATAACACGGAAGAGAGAAATTATTATAAAATGCCACTCACTGAAAATGAGAACAAGCGCAGCGTAAGGACCAGTTCTGGCTGGTCCCTCAGGAAAGCCGGGACTCGACTCCGTTTGGTTGAATCAAAAGAACTTTTACTGAGAGAAAGGAGTTTCATCAGGCTAAATCTGCAGGTCAGCGGTTTCCGTTTCCCCAAACCCAACCCTCCTGACCAGTCCACCGGCAGCCAATGGGATGCCGTAAGGTTGTTTTGAGAACTCTTGAGGTCCTAGGTTGGTGACAGGTCGCTCTCAGGCACCACGGCCTTGACGCCCCATCTCTGAAAAGCAAAAACATACGGAAAATGCCAGTAAGCCTCTTTCAACAAAATAGCAGGACGTGCTGGTGGACCTGACACACACTGAAACAGAATAACAGGGTTGGAAGCACGCACGATCACCAAACCGGTTGCTATACCGGTGGAATCCCACCCCTGGGAGAAGTGGAAGCTACCTTCACACAAATAGGCTTCGCACAATACAAGTAGTCCTCGGTATACGGCCAGAATTGGAACCAGAATTTCTGTTGCTAAGGAAGGTGACTCGCACCCAATGTTGTGGGAGAGCAGGAGGAGGGCTTGAAATCTGGTTGTCCCTCCCGGAACAACAAAATCTGGTTGTCCCTCTCCGGCTGAGCGCCCGGAGAGGAGAGTCTTGGCAATGCCACGGGGTGCCACGTCCAGCCACATGAAACGTGGCTGGTTCTCCAGGCTTGTTTCCCCTGTCCTTGTTTTTCTTGGATTCTCTGTTTGTTCTCTGGCAGTTGGTTCCTCAGTGGAGCCTGTAATCAAGTTTCAACCGACAAGAGCCCACCGGCTGTGCCAAGTCCTCCTCGGCTCCTGGCGTCGGCCTCAGCTGTCTTGAGTAAATACAACTGCTTGTTTTTCCATGCTTGGTTGGGTGTTTTTCCAGAAGTGGCTATTTTTCCTTCCCTGAGTTGAAACCTCGCTGCTCCACAGAGGTCATTGTGTTTCTCCTTGAACTGCTCCAAGAATGCAGGGGGAAAGAGGTGCATGATTTGCAAGAGCCAAAATTGTCATAAATGAGATAAACTTTTTATGGTGCTAGAGAGCCCTGTTGCAAAAGACTCCTCCCCTCTTCAAGGTTGACCATGGAGGGCTCTCTGACCTAAGCCCTGGTCAAGGATAGACACCGCTAAATTTGTGTGTGCATGGATGTGTGTACACACACACACACACACACACATATATACATGTAAATATATACATGTATATATATACACACACACACACACACACACACACACGTACATACGTATGTGTGTATATACAAACATACACACATACATACATACATACATTCATGTATATATATACGTACCAGCTTTCACTTTTCCCTCCTCAAACATTAAAGATAGATAGATAGATATAGAGATAGAAATAAGATATATATATAGAGAGAGAGATAGAAATAAGAGATAGATAGAAATAAGAGATAGATAGATAGATAGATAGATAGATAGATAGATAGATAGATAGATAGAAATAAGAGATAGATAGATAGAAAGAAGATAGATAGATGATAGATATAGAAATAAGATAGATAGAGTTCTGACCCAAACTTTGTTCCAAGGAAACAAACACCAACAGAGGTAAAAGCAAAACCTTTTAATGCTTCTCTGCTAATTCAGTTTATTCGCAGTTAAAAGGCTATTAAAACTAATTGTCTCTGATAAGAACGAGCCTTGCCAAGGTTGTGCCAGGCTGCCAAAAGCACGAGATTAAGTTGCCAAGAAATATTCCAAACAAAAAGTCTTCAAACACAAACCAAGAGAGTCCGAACGTCCACAAGGCTTGAATTGCAAGAACTTCTTTGCTTCCTGCAAAGAATCCCGGTCTCTCAGGCTGGCTTTTATCCCTTAAGGGAGGGGCCGTTCCCTTGCAGCCTTACTCCCAAGTTGCCTGTGCTGCTGCAGCTGCTCTTTCCTTCGAGCAGCCCTGCACGTACGCACACTGGGCACAGACTCCTCGGGGGACTCTTCCTCACTGCTGCCAGCCTCCACCATCTCCGAAGGCAGCACTCCACTCCCTGATGGTCCTGGGCCCATCCCTGCCTCACACGCAAGCCCCTCATCTGAGTCCTCGCTCTCCAAGGCCTCAGCCATCCGCACCTGCTGCCAGCAAACCACAACACATAGATGGGGAGATGAGAGAGAGAGAGAGATTTGATGTTTCAGGAAGGAAAAGTGAAGGGTACATAATACGCTGCCAATCCCAACCTCTATTCAAGTATGAAATGGTTGAATTCAGCATAAAAAATGAGCCATCTTGATTGGAAATCTTGGACTATAAAACTGGGAGAAGTTGGAGGTTGTGGTAAGCCACCAAGAAGATGACTGAAGGGCCCACTGTCATCCTGGAAAAATGTTGGTATGTGGTTGTCCAATTCCATTTATGGCATTTTTTGTTACAGCCGAGGTGCATTCCTGCATGGGGCAGAGACTTAGACTAGATCAGTGTTTCTCAACCTTTAGGTTGCATGGATTTCGACTCCCAAAATGACTCCACACATCTTAAAAGTTGTCAAGCTTGAAAAACACTAGACCAGATGATCTCCAGGATTCCCTCCCAAGCCTTGCCTTGCTGTGATTTTTCCCAAGGAAGACATCTCTGAAGGATGCCTTGCAGGAAAGAGAGGACTATAAAGCGGGGAAAAAAATCGATACCTTTTCAACAAATCCACGAGAAACCTCCCATTTCAAAACTAAATTAGTTTTGGGGCTGGGGAAAATGGTTCGGATAAAATTAAGGCTGAAAGAATCTCTCATAGAAGAAGAAGAAAAAGATACAAACCATGTTTAGACAAGCATTCGGTCTAAAGGGGGCTTTGTGTGTAGTGTGATGTTGGTCGTCATTGTTTAGAAATTGTGTGTGTTTGTGGGGGGGGTGTTAATGGATTGTGCAGTCTCATCAGCAAACTGCAGTACATTGAATAAATCATGGCTAAATGAACAGGGCTTGCCGGAGTGTGTGAATCTATTCAAAGTTTGGCATTCAGGCAATAGAGTTGGGATAAGGGCAGAGAGACAGAGAGAGCCGTCTTTACGGATGGAGGGTGCCTGTGATTTTCCACAATTTCCAGACAACAAATTGATAGAGACTTGCAGATATTTATCCGTGTGTGTTTTGATGGTCTGGTGTTGGAACGGGTGGCTTTCACCCTCCTCCTTGCCCTGCGTGGAGCCTCCCAGATGGTTTTTTTAGGCTGGTTTCAAAAATTCCTAGTTAGTTAGACCATGTCCAAGGAATAGTGGCAATGGCTCGCCATAGCAGAGAGCCTGGGTGTGTATAAAACCAATTTTTTTAAAAAAGGGAATGCGGTTATTATCCATGCTGCTTTGCTTTCCTCTGTCTCTCCTGAACCTGGCGTTGAGGGAAATAATGAATACTGCCTCTTTTTAGAGTCCTATTTATGGATCTCCGTCCCACCTAAATTGAGGGTAGAATCCCAAGCAGCCTTGTCATGCTCACCTTCCAAATACATTCAGATTAACAGAGTTGGAAGGGACCTTGTAGGTCATCTAGTCCAACCCCCCACCCAAGCAGGAGACCCTACACCATTTCTGACTGATGGCAGTCCAGTCTCTTCTTGAAAGCCTCCAGGGATGAAGCTCCCACAATTTCTGAAGCAACTTCTGTTCCATGGGTGGATTGTTCTCATTGTCAGAAAATTCCTCCTTATTTCCAGGTTGAATCTCTCCTTGATCGGTTTCCATCCATTCTTCCTTGTCTGGCCTTTGGGTGCCTTAGAAAATAGCATGACCCCCTCCTCCTCTCAAGGACAGCCCTTCAAATATCGGAAGACTGTTCTCCTGTCTCCCCTGGTCCTTCTCTTCCCCAGACTAGCCAGGCCCAGTTCCTGCAATCGTTCTTCGTATGTTTTAGTCTCCAGTCCCCTTGTCATTCTGGTTGCTCTTCTCTGTACTTTTTCTAGAGTCTCAACCTCTTTTTTATAGTGTGGTGACCAAAACTGGTTGCAGGATTCTAGGTGTGGTCCTACTAAGGCTTTATAGAGTGGTATTAGTACATCCTGTGGATTTTGATTGAATCCCTCTGTTAATGCAATTTAAGACTGCATTGGCTTTTTTGGCTGCTGCTGCAAACAATCATTTCCCATAATCCTCAGCCACCAGCTAGGCACAGGCCAAGACAGAGGTTTAGAGAAGGAACTGAAGTTCCCCAAGAAGTTAAAGAAATGTGGGATGTCCAGGAAGAGCTTAAAAGTCTACATTTTTTTGAGATGGGGTAACTGTGCGGAACTTCACAATGTTCTCCCAGAGAGTATGAATCGTGCACTGATCCTACAGTGTCTTTGTTGAAGAATTCAGTTTCTTTCTGGACCCCGAATTGGGTGCGATTGTTGTGTCTCTGACTCATGGCAAACTGAAGTGAATGGACTTCACCTCCCAGAATTCTCAGCAGGGGCAATTCAACTCCCATAATTCCACTGCCAGCAAAACCACTGCTGAGAATTCTGGGAGTTGAAGTCCATCGACCTGGAGATGACCAAGGCTGGGAAACCCTACCCAAGAGCTATCAGACCATAAGAAGCTTGAGGGAGAGGTGGGTGTCAAAATTAATTTTGATCTGCCTTTGCACAAGTGTCACACACACAAATTGACATCGTTATTTTTTCTCCTGGAGAGAGGGCTGCACAAATGGATTTATGGTCACTTTGGGATGCCTCAGGCTACAAGGCTGTATTGTCCAGTTCACACACTGTTGAAAGCTAACCCAGGAGTGAAGCAACCTGGAATTAAGGAGAAACCACCTCAAAGTGAGGACAATTAACCAGTGGAACAGGAGTTGGCTGCAGAAGCTGTGGATGCTCCAACACTGGAGGTTTTTAAGAAGAGTCTAGACTCTAGACCAGGGGTCTTCAACCTTGGCTACTTTAAGCCTGGAGGACTTCAACTCTCAGAATTGAATTCTGGGAGTTGAAGTCCTCCAGGCTTAAAGTTGCCAAGGTTGGAGACCCCTGCTCTAGACAATCACTTATCTGAAATGATATAGGTTCTCCTGCTTGAGCAGGGGGCTGGACTAGAAGACCTCCAAGGTCCCTTCCAGCTCCATTCTAGTCTAGCTTCCTCTGGTTCTCAAAAGTTTGAATTTCCTCCTTGGTTACATTTCCTGGCCAGCATCCACTAGCTTTGATGGCTCGTCAATAAAGATCCACTTGCAGGATTTTGTGGTTACTAAAAAACAAAAAATCAATAACTACACAAAGAGCCTTCATCGTGACTGATACTGAATCGGAGTTTGTCTTAATTGGCTGTCATTCTCATCAATGGGCCCCCACTTATTTATTTGTCCTGATTCCACCTACTTGGTATGTGGTCCAACCTCTAAGCTGCTTCAGGCAAATCAATATTTTACCCAGATTTAAAAAATAAATAAATCAGAAGGTTTGCAAATATTTTAGCATGCTGTTGCTTAATAGCATATGTTTTCCTTACTTTATTTAATCTCTGTATTCTGCAGTGTTTAGGGAAAAGCAGTAGAGACTTCTGTTTGTGGACAAGGCTGAATTCATGGACGCCAAAGGAAGAAACGGAGAAGCTTTTAATGGGATAATTTTGCGCACTTGAAGTGCTGTGTTTGTAGATACTGTTTTGACCATATATTGTAGAAGTTCATTAAATGTTTAGGAATAGCAGAATAATTCACCAAGTCCTAGAGCTGAAAGGGATCTTTAAGGTCTTCTAGTCCATTCCCTAGTTGAAGCAGGAAACCCTATACCACTTCAGCCAAATGGTTGTCCAATCTCTTCTTTAGCAGATTAGCAGAGTTGGAAGGGATCTTTACAGAGTGGTATTAGTATCTCCTTTGATTGCATCCTTCTGTTAATGCGCTGAGGATTGCATTGGCTTTTTTGGCTGCCGTTGCACACCGCTGGCTCATATTTCATTGGTTGTCCACTAGGTGTCAGATCCGTATATCTGCCATTCTTCAATGGAAGGGGGGGGGGGAGTTGGTACAAATAATCCTTTTCGATATAACTTGAATATATTAAATCCTATATTGATTCCGTGTAACTTGCACATGATATACATCTGGAGGAATGGAGCCCAGATGTCCAGAAACTTGTCACCTCTGGAAGTGATAACAGGATGAGAAGGGATGATAAAAATTCCAGCCATGGAAGAAATTCCTGGGAACTCTGCAAGATACCTTCCTAGAGAAGGGAAGGGGGGAATTAACTTGCTGGTTCTTTGTTTGACTAAATCCACATCTGAATTGAGGGGAGGGGTTTTAAATTTCCTTTATCTATGACTGTATACCTGGGGATGTCTTAGATTCTGCTTTGCCTAGTGTTGAGATGAAACCCCTTTCAATAAAGGATTTCTTTTGAAATACCTAGTTTTCAGAAGTCTGTTCTTTTCGGTTGAAGGGAAAAAGTCCAGTGCTCACACTAAGACTCCGAGATCCCTCTCACAGTGACTGCTACTAAGCCTGGTTTCACCTACTTTATATGTGTGTTTTTGGTTTTTCTTGCCTAAGTGTTAAACTTTACTTTCCTCTACTTTGAATTTCATTTTGTTAGATAGGGCCCAGTGTCCAAATCTATCAAGATCCATCTGGATCTTGAGCCTATCTGACAGGGAGTGGGAGTGTGGCTCCCGCGGCTGTGGAGGAAGGTGGGGAAAGGCACAAGCTGGATGGGCATTTAGAGGAAGGCCCAGGCCCATCCCCTCTTCATCTTAGGGCATGCAGGGAGGAGCGGATAAGGGAGAAACATGAGTGGCGTGGCCTACGGGGGAGGAAGGGGCTCTGATCCCCTTCATGGGCTGCAGCTGTGAGGACTGTTTATAAGGACAAACTGCGCATGGCCCAGTGCTGGAAGCAAAGCATGTTTTATTCTTGTTGGAACTTATCTGTGTGTTTTGGCTTCCTCCCAACTGTGGTTGCTGTGTTATCTGGTAGAAGTCTGCAAATAATCATCCTTGCCTGCTGTAGTAATTCCTTCAGTTTGGTGGGTTTTTTATTTTGAATTGTGGGACTTTCCTGAACATCATTAATTCACAGGCAAACAGCCGTCATGTGTGGATGGCTTTGATAGACAGTTATTCCTCCAGGTTTAAGCCCTCTCTCAAAATCCGCCGTGGCCGTCACTCCTGGATTTCCCAGGCAAGTCATGGGCAGATTCAATCATGCTTCTTTTGCTTGTCTGAACTTGATTACCGTTTTGGTTTTTTTAAAGAATACAACATCCCTCCACTTCCTGGTTGCTCATAAACCTAGACAGTTTTTCTGGCACAAGCGGAGAATTTCTAGAAAATGATGTTTTGACCAAGATTGTGTTCAGAGTATTGCAGTGTAAATTCAGCGCCGGAAAAGTAAACACAGATGGCTGAGGCTTCATTTAACTTCTTTATAAACACACAAAGTAAATTTCACAATACCAGTTGTAGATTTCTCCAACATGGAGCAAACTCAAACAGAAGCTATGGGTTCTTGTGATTGTAGGACTGTAACTTTGTCGCTTGTATCCTTAGGATTTATATTGACTGTTTCCTAGTATGATTTGATTGTTGATTGTACCCTATGACTTTCATTAAGTGTTGTATGTTATGATTCTTGATTCTTAGTGAATGTACCTTCTTTAGGTATACTGAGAGTGTTTACACCAAGACAAATTCCTTGTGTGTCCAATCACACTTGGCCAATAAAGAATTCTATTCTATTCAGGGCAGAACAGCAATTCAGGAGCTCAGAAGCAGACCTCGGTTTCACTTTAGTTCAGCAGGCAAGCAAGCAAGTTAGTTTCTCTTTCACTTTAGAGCTGAGCACAGAACGGAGATAAACCACACCCAGATTCTCTCTTTAAGTTTCAGCCCTCAACTCAGCTCTCATTGGCTGACCTTGTTACTAAACCCTATTCCAGTTCATGAATATACTCTGACCGATTATTTTTGTTTCTGTTAGGAGGATGGAGGCCTCGTGCTTGGAATTAGCCCTGGAAGGAGAGCGGGCGTGCAAGGCGGGGGATTTCCCTTCTGGAGCTGCCTTCTTCGAACACGCAGTCAAGGTGGGGACGGAGGACCTGAAGACGCTCAGTGCCATTTACAGCCAACTGGGCAATGCCTACTTCTATCTGAAGGACTATGCCAAAGCTTTGGAGTACCATAAGCACGACCTCACACTGGCCAGGTAAGGCAGGGGCAGTCAACCTTTTTATACCTACCGCCTACGTTTTTATCTCTGTTAGTAGTAAGAGTTTCTAACCGCCCACCGGTTCCACAGTAACAGTGATTTATAAAGTATTGGACAAAGCCCCTACCGCCCACTATGAAAGCTGGAACACCCACTAGTGGGCGGTAGGGAACCAGGTTGACAACCACTGAGGTAAGGGCTCTATAGCCAGAACTGGGCCTTCTGGAGACAGGAAGGAGGAACCGAGTCTGGGGTTTCAATGCTCAAGATTTGCCAGGTCGGCAAAACTTCTCCCCCCCCCCCCGCCCTCCCCGAAAAAGAAATCCAGAATGTTCAATTTTCCCTTTGGGGTGATGGGGTTGGACTGGGAAAGAAAGACACGTGATCTGGGGGCAATAGAAGAGCTCATGGGGAGGCTGGGAAAAGAAAGAGAAATAGAAACAGTCTAGATTCTAGAACAGGGGTCTTCAAACTTGACAGCTTGAAGACTTGTGGACTTCCAACTCCCAGAATTCCTGCTCCAGTCTCTCCAGCTCAGGAATTCTGGGAGTTGAAGTCCACAAGCTTTAAAGCTGTCAAGTTGGAAGACCCTTTGGTCTAGAAGATGAAGCTGTTGGTAGCTTAGCTTATCAACGGCTGCTTAGCCCAAGTGGAGAGACACCTAGGAAGAAACATTGCAGGGCCTTCAAAGAAACTTCACCTTAATGAACTCACTATAAATCATCCTCATCTTTTAATGACCCCATAATCGCTTGCGGGGTAGAGTGTGGGCAACTGAATGGAGCTGAATGTTTATTGGCCGGATGCCTTTCCAGTCACCAGTGCAGAGTTATTTTTCATTGTGCCCAGAGAGAGGAATATCTCCCTCTACCTAGGATCGAATTCCTGATTGTGAAGCGAGAATTCCCCCTCTAGGCCATCGCACCACCCTAACGAACTCGCTATAAATGAGGGTGAGAAATGCCTCTTGCGGTTTCCAAGGTGAAAACCAAGCCCCACAGAGCTACGCAAGATAAGGAATCAAGAATTGAATTGGCATCTTCCGTCTCAAGAGTATCGTGTGTGAAGAGAGGGCCTGAAACAGCATCTAGTGTGGCTAAAAAGGCCAATTCGAGAGGGACAATCCCTCCCACGCTGAGGAAAGATACAGTCTGTCCCCTGTCCAGCCCCCAGATTTCACTGGTTCCGGGATGGCCTCTTTGCATCAGCCTGCCGGACGAGTGTCTCTTCTTCGAATTGGAGAAGGCCAGGCTGCGTCTTTAGCCTCCAAGATGAACGATCAGAGGTCAAGGTTTCCCAGCTGTTAATGTCCATTCCCAAGGCCTTTAGATCCCTCTTGCAGGTATCCTTATATCGCAGCTGTGGTCTCTCTCTCGGGCGCTTTCCCTGCGCTAATTCTCCATACGGGAGGTCTTTCGGAATCCGCCCATCAGCCATCCTTATGACAGGCCCAAGCCGGCGTAGACATCGCTGTTTCAATACCGTGTGTCTCATAAAATAAGGCTGGGCCTTATTATTTTTTTTTGACCCTCCCCAAAAAACAGCTAGGCCGTCTTTTCGGGGGTGACTTAATTTCCTCCCCCACCTAGAGTGCCCCATGCGCACGTACGTCTCCATGAGGCCGTTTCTATCGGCCAATGCAAGCTCCCCAAAAGGCAGAGTCACCAGCCGCTTCAGGGCGAGGCGTGGCTGCCCGCGTCCCCTCACCATCAGGCAGTGTCTTTCGGGTGATGGAAGCTCCCCAAGGGCAGTCACCAGCCACTTCGATCAGCCGGTAGAAGCGGCCTCAGGGCGAGCGCCCAAGCACTCTCCCCTCGCCGCGAGGCCGCTTCTACGAATGATGTGAAAAATGGCGGGGAAACGCATGGTTTAAATAGGCCTTAATTTTGGAGGGCGGGGCTTAATTTCACCTCATGCCTAGAAATCATACTGGGCCTTCCTATTGGTGGAGGTCGTATTGTTGGAGAAACATGGTAGTGCATACATCCTAGAAATTCCAGCACGTTCCAAGACGGCGCTGTTTGGAACTTTGTCATGCCGGGAGATGCCAAGAATACGAATAGGAGACGGCGTATATGAAAGATGTTTAATGTTCTCTCCTGCCATGCGTAAAGAGTCCAAGTCTCACTGCAGTACAAGAGTGTACAGGCTCTATAGACCTGAATGTTCCACCAGCTTCTTATTAAGCCATCCTCTCTTTGTAAGTCTGGAAACGTGGCCGCTTTACCGATACGTTTATTCAGCTCAGCGTCTAAAGAGAGTCGGAGAGAGAAGCAAGAATTATACACCCCATTTCCGATCCTTTTTTCCTGGGGAAAGAGAGGCCAGGTGACTGTTCTTGTAACAAGAAACCAGCTTCTGCCTCAGCTTCCAGTGCCAAAGACAGCTTGTAAAGGGGGCCGAGAAAGAAGTGGAAGCGAGAGCAGTTGTAGACACTCAAGAGATAGAAACTGAATATGGAGACAATTTCCCACCTTCAACTTGGCCCAGATCTTGGCCAGAAAGCTGAGAAGGAAGAATTCTGAATCACGGAGACGCTGATTGAATGAACTCACTGGAACCTCTTTGGCTTTCCCAGATTCTGCGTTTTCTCCAAATACTAGTACAGGTAGTCCTTGACTTATGACCACAATGGAGCCCCCAAATTTCTGTTGCTAAGTGAGACATCCATTAAGTGAGTTTTGCCCCATTTTATTTCTTCCCCCGGTTGTTAAGCGAATCACTTGAGTAACCCGATTGTTAAATGAATCTGGCTTCCCCTGTTGACTTCGCTTGTCAGGATGTCGCTAGAGGGGATCATGTGACCCTGGGACGTTGCGACTGTCATAACTATGAGTCAGTTGCCAAGGGCCTGAATTTTGACCGCATGATCATGGGGATGGTAGGAAGGTTGTAAACTGTGATGGGGGGGATACAAAAGCCACATAAACAGATGAAGTGCTTAATTTCATGCCTTAAACACCCCTCAACCCCCATAAAAACATGGAGGAGAAAAGGCAATTCTTCTCCCTTGGATGGTATTTGCCAATATTCCATGCCTGCTCTCAGCCCCCGAGCAGGTCGAAGGAGGAAATGCAATGCCCAATCTGAAAGCACTCTGCCCGCATCCCACCCTGGCCGTTCCTCACTTCCGCCTGGCTTCCTTCCAAGAGAAACTCCCAGTATCTTCTCCCAATGCCCACAGAACCATCGGGGATCGGATCGGCGAGGGCAAAGCCAGCGGCAACCTTGGCAACACGCTGAAAGTCCTGGGTCAGTTCGACGAAGCCTTGGTTTGTTGCCAGAGGCACCTGGACATCTCTCAGGAGCAAGGAGACAAGGTAGGAGGGTGGCCCCCTCAGAGACTATCCAGCCTCTTTCTGGCCAGGGAAAATGGCAGCATTGGGTGGCGGGGGGGGAGGGGGAGAGCAGAGAGCGGCCCCCCTCAGTTGCAGGATGGTGGCCTATAACCAGGGAACCCTGGTTTCCGTATTGCTTCAGTTGTTAACCCGGTATCTTTATTAGGCTTGTTTTACTGGGAAAACTAATTTTAGCGGGGCAAAAGGGATGTGGTGGCTCCATGGCTAAGACACTGAGCTTGTCGATCAGAAAGGTTAGCAGTTTGGCGGTTTGAATCCCTACCGCCGCGTCACGTCAACACCAGTTGTCCAGTATGCCATGCATCCTCCCATCAAAGGCTAGTGGGGAGGAAGGCGACGTGGGGCGGGACAAAATGGCAATCAAACTGTGTTGGGAAATTGGGAGTGGGGGGGAAAGATAGCTTGATGATAAGCGAGAGAGCTCAGAACTAGTTTGTGCCAGCGATCAAAGCCTGAGGAAGAATGTAAACATCTCAATGTCCCCAAAACATCTTGGCAGACTCTTATTGGTGGAAGATGGCGGATTGGTTGTGGGAAGAGAGCTGGGATGTGGAGGAAATTCGTATTGTTTTGGGCGTGGAAAATTCAGTTCTAGCCTGACTTTTCTGCAGCCAGCATCTTTTACTAAAAGAACCTATCACTTCAACCAAATGGAGTCGAGGGTCTTTCTTTCCTGAGGGATCGGACTGGGGCAGGTCTGACACTAGTATCTGCACCAATAAGACTCTGAGTGTGGCATTCATTGGAGGGACCCCAGGAGCTCTTTTCTTTCTTCTTTCTGGTAGGTGGGAGAGGCCCGAGCACTGTATAACATCGGCAACGTCTACCATGCCAAAGGCAAGGAGGCGTTGTGGACCCTGCCCCAGGAGGAACCAGGCCAGCTGCCCCAGGAGATTCAAGAGGCTCTGCAAAAGGCATGTGAATTTTACAAGTAAGTGAATGGTCTTCTCCAGATGGAGAGGAACGGGGGTCCCATGAAGGCCCCACGATATTCAGGGTACACTCACAATCTTTCCAGGAGTTATCTTGGGTTGCAAAGAGAGCCAAGCCAAGCTGAGGCTGGTATTTCTCCCTAATATTCTTGGGCACCAAGAAGTTGGTCAGAACTCTTTTGGCAGGTCTGCCTCTTCTTCCCAGCCAATTCAGAACTTCCTTCTCTACTTTTGCCTCACTATGAGAAGTTGGGAGAATGAATCCCCACCACCACACACATCGCCTTTCTACCCTCCCAAGACTTCCACCTCCATTATTAGTGCAACGATGTCGTTCAGTGGATTGTTTACCTGCGTTGCTCCTTTTAAAAAGCAGGGAGAGAAGTGTAAAGCAAGAAAGTGTAAGCAAGAAAGGCGAAGGTCCATCTCTTCTCCCGCCACTAACAATCCAGGTTGCCCTGTCTGTGTGACGGGGCACAACTTAACAAATGAAAAAAAAAAAGGAAAAGGAAAAAACGACAACAACCCGGAGGAGTGATATAACCCGGTTTTTCCTGTTCTTCTTCTTTTTTTCTTTTCCTTCTGAAGAAGGCAAAGTTTTGGGAAGAAATAAAAATATGACAAAAATCAGAAGACACTATTGGCCTTAACAGGGGGTGTGGGGGGGAAACAGTGGGGCGGGGCGTGAGAAGGAGGAAAAAAGGAACTTATGTTTGACAAAGGAAATTGTTGTAATGACGAGGCAGTCGAGTTGTTTGATCCTGAACAACTGAATCATGATCATCTTTACTGGAGTCTAGTCTTGCATTTATACACATTTTTAATTATCCTCCATCACTAGTTAACTTTGGTTACTGCTTAACTTTCGTTACTGTTTAGCACAGTAATCCATACAATTAATTATCTCTAGTTAAAGTCTCACATATGTTTACTTCCTCTCTCTAATCCTCCTTTAGATTAGTGACTTTGTTTACCTGAGTTGTATTTGCTTGGAAACATTCTTTTTCTGAGGTTTGCCATCCGAGATTGGAACATTCCTGCAATTACAACTCTACAGGAAATTTGCAAACTGTGTAGGTCACACAGTGACTGGATTTTTTTTTTCTAATTCCAATTTTTTTTAAAAAAAAAGGGTGGGGAAAATAAAACATAAAAAAATAGAGCGGGGAGAGGAGACCACAAGGAAATCTCACGGCACTTTAAAACATCCTAAATGTGCCTCTGGAGGGCAAGACATGAAACTGAACTCCAGACCAAAGCCTGAGTTGTTAACAAGAAAAGAGAGAAATGATAAGTGAGGAAATGGAAGGGTGGCAATGATGCTTTTCAGGAATGCACAGATTACTTATTTGAAATGGCTTTCTGGTCCTTTTCTCAAACATTAAGGGCTTCTTCTTTTTTTTTCTGGCTTGCCCGTAGGAGGAACCTTTCCCTCGTGAAGGAGTTGGCTGACAGAGCTGCACAAGGCAGGGCTTACGGGAACCTGGGCAATGCGCATTACCTGATGGGCAACTTCAGCAAAGCTATCGTCTTCCACAAGCAGGTGAAACACGGGGTGGGGTCCTTTCTGACCCATTGTAGAGATCTACAGCATTTGGTGTGTGGTGGGGGAGTGGGAATCGGGGCCATGCAGATCCTTACAAATATATGTTGGGGGTTACACTTAAAGGATTTATTACAACAATGTTGTCAAGTTCGAAGTGCGCTTGCCAATGAGCTAGAGGGGAGGGAAGGGGAATTGGAATGCAAGCTCCAGACATCACCCAAGACAACCCATGGGAACCAAGGACACTTCTGCAGGTGTTTGCCGAAGCTTAAAGACATTTTCCCATAACAATATACTGACCCTCCATTGGACAGTGTGACTTGGGAGGGGGAAGTCTATTCTTTTAACTATATGGGTTTGCGTGGGAATTAGCCAGAGTTGGTTTTGCTTTTCATCTGTGCTGAAATGATGTACTCAATAAAGTTTTGCATTAAGAGATTGGATCCTCTCGACAGTGCTTGCTTGGTTGGGTTCATCAATCGGTGTTGTGGTTAGCCGGCAGCAGGTGCAGATGGCTCAGGAGAGCGATGACTGATGAGCGGCCAGGACCATCAGGGAGTGGACTGCTGCCTTCAGGGATTGGGGAGGCTGGCAGCAGCGATGAGGAGGTTCCCGAGGAGCCTGTGCCAAGTACGCATGAGCGCAGGATGATTTGTAGAAGAGAACAGCTGGAGCATCACAGGCGACTCGGGAGTAAGGAGGCCCCTCCCTCCAGGGAATATAAGCCTGGTTTTAAAAGGTTTTTGCCCTTGCAGAAGGCTCTAAGGATCCAGCATTGTGTGTGGAGACTCCGGATTATCTAAAGAATTCTGTCAAGGCTTTTCTGGTTGGACTAATTGTCTTCAAGCCATCTTTTATCTACAAAGAAGTTTATTTGTAGATTAAAGCTGTGAAGGTTTGAGTTGGTGCGTTTGTTTGAGATTTTCTCACTGGTAACAGGGTTGGGGCAGAACAGTCTGAACCTTGACAAATAATTTGCCAATAATTGCCAATAATTAATTGGGACTAATTCTACTGATGACTGTGAGACAGGCATTTTCTCAAAAGTTTCCTTTTATTAGGGTAGCTATACTGTCACAAACCCAAATCCGAGAAAGCAGAATTCCAAAGCAGGCAAGTTCCTCGAAGAACCACTTATTGGACACATCATATTGGCATAACTGAGGGAAGCCGACTCTGAAAATTGTCACAGCTTTCACCTAATTAAAAAGTAAAGGTTCTCCCTTTTCCCCAAGTCACTGGTGACGCTGTCCAATCAAGGTGCTGGCTGGTTGCTTGGTTACTTGCTCCTCCTCTGGCCAGCCAACTTGTTAGAACGTCCTTGGTTCCCACAGGAAAACGGTATTGTTTTGGCTACAAAATCCCAATCTAGCTATTTCCCCCCCTTCCTCTGTTGTGTGACAACTCTGAAGCTTCCAAGATGGCCTCAGCCAGGCTCACTTCAGGGTCAACATGTACGTCAGCTGGGGAAGACGAGAATGATGGTGCCCTAATAGAGGTGACATATCCCGATAAGTTGCCCAACTTACCGCCCATATACAGTACTTTATTATTCAAAAAATTTATGAATGCGCCAAAATAGAGAGGCTTACATTAAAATTAAAAGAAAAGGATGACTCAGAATACTATTTGATTTGGGATAAATGATATGATTGGATAGATTGTAAAAAAAAAAGAATGCATGAAATAAGGAAATAATAGGAAATAATTAACCTATGAAACATACTATCATATATATGCTAAACTTGGATAGGAATTTATAGAATACTAGTTTAATTCCTCTCTCTCTTTGACTAAGCTATATAAATGACTTCTCTATAAAATACATAGTTATAATCCAATAGTAATAATAGATTATTAGGTATATATTATTAATACAGCTATTCTACAAGGGATAGGAAATAACTGCCATTTAATACTTTCTAGGAGATATTTAAATCACTATCAAAATGTATTAGAGGAAAATATGATTAGTCTTACTACGGAATGTGTTGTGATGTTTATGTGTATGACTTTTTATTTTTTACTTTTGTATATTTGTATATTGTAACCTTTTGTATTCAATAAAGTATTTTAAAAATTTTAAAAAAATTGAGGTGATATATTGCTGCAGTGACACCCATGACATTATCCATTTTCAGCGGCTGAACATCGCTAAGGAATTTGGAGACAGGGCTGCCGAGAGGAGAGCGTACAGCAACTTGGCCAATGCTCACATCTTCCTGGGGAGCTTCGATATTGCCGCAGAGTATTACAAGTAAGCAGTGGGTGTCTCACGGGAACCACTACCCTCCAGATCCGATCTGTTTGGATTCACGGCAGTAGATCAGCAAAGGGATCCTACATCCTAGTTATAACTACTGTCCTGAATGTAGACGAAAACACGGGAGACTCCAATAGAAGAGAATATTCGCAGATCGAGGTTGAACGGTGAAGTCCTTGGTTGCTTTCTGAGCTTGGTGTTGTGGCCTAGGTTTTCCCAACAGCATGAAGTTGAGTCCTCGTCCCGATAAACCCCTTTTATTTAATCTACAATGAATTTCCACTCCAACCAAGTCCTTGCCAACAGTCTTCAAAATTGTTCTCAATTACAGGCCTTTATCAGGCTTGGAGAGTGGCCAGGTTGATATCTTTCAGACGCCACAAAACTTGGCAAGCATTCCGAAATGAACGAATTGTCTCCTGCAAAGCCCCATTCCCCTTTCGCTCCTCTTTAATACTCTGGGGAGTGGCCATTCACCGCCCACCTGTGGCTTTACTTCCAAGTCAGTCCTTGTTCCTCAGCTGTTCCCTTCTCCTTTCAGAATGTGACAGCTTAATCTACCAGAGAAACATGTCTTTTGATTCTTAAGGCATCTCCAACAATATGATCATTTAATTGTTCCATTTCCACCTAAACAGAATGGAATCCAGTGAGTCTGATCTATTATAGTGGTTTTGACCCAATGAGATCTGTGGATTTTCATAACTTGGGGGCCTCCGGACATACCAGAATTCTCACCTTTCAACATACCTGGAGTACCCCAGCTTGGGGAAGGTGATCTGGGCAGAACATGAGGTGGCTTCAGCGTTCAGTTGAAGAAGTCTTCCCTCTCTTCTCTCTTAATTTAGGAAAACCCTCCACCTCTCCAGGCAGCTGAAGGACCAAACGGTGGAAGCCCAGACATGCTACAGTCTTGGAAACACCTATACCCTTCTTGAAGACTATGACAAGGCTGTGGAGTACCACCTAAAGCACCTGGCCATCGCCCAGGAACTTGGAGACAGGTAAGAAAGATCTGTTTCCTGTGCTGCTGGTATTGATCTTGAGGTCTCTTTTGGTAGAATGACAAACATGCAGTTCACGAAGCTAGTTCGGTTTATGGTGAACCGGGAGAGGGACTGTCCAGTTTATGCTGGTGAGAATCGAATGGAATGGAAAGGTGATTTGGTAACAGATGGTGACTCCAAAGGATAGTAGCTATGTTAGGCTTAGTTTGGCTTAAGTTAGCTTGGCTTGAATTAAGTTGGGTTGACTTGGCTTCACTTCTGTTGAATTAAGTTGGGTTGGGTTGGGTTGGGTGGTGAGGTTTTCAGACACTAAGCTCAACCCACAGAGAGAATCAGAATAGAGCTGGAAGGGACCTTGGAGGTCTTCTAGTCCAGCCCCCTGCACAAGCAGGAAAACCTATACTATTTCAGACAAGTGGCTGTCCAGTCTCTTTTTAAAAACTCCCAGTGATGGAACAGTCACAACTTCTGGTGGCAAGCAGTTCCACTGGTAAATTGTCCTCACTGTTAGGAAGTTTCTCCTCAATTCCAGGTTCCTTCTCTCCTTGATGAGTTTCCATCCATTGTTTCTTGTCCTGCCTTCTGATGCTTTGGAGAATAATTTGACCCCCTCTCCTTTGTGTCAGCCCCTCAAATACTGAAATATTGCTATTATGTCACCCCTAATCCTAGTTTTTTCTAGACTGGCCATATTCACTTCTTGCAACCATTTGCCATATGTTTAAGTCTCCAGGCCTTTAATCACCTGAGTTGTTCTTCTCTGCACTTTTTAAGTCTCAACATATTTTTTTGTAATGAGGTGACCAAAACTGGATGCGGTATTCCAGGTGTGGCCTTACGAAGGCTTTATAAAGAAGTAATTGTAAGCACTGGTCTTTTTCCCTTCAACTGAAAAGAATGAACTTCTGAAAATAAGCATTTCAAAAGGAATTCTTTATTGGAAGGGAGTGATTCTAGCACTAGTCAAAGCAGAGTCTAAATGCTCCCAGGCATGCAGTAATAGATAAGGGGAGTTAGGACCCCTCCCCTTGTTTAGATGTGTATTTAGTCAAACAAAGAACCAATATGTTAATTCCCCCCTCCTCTGGGAACGTATCTTTTGAAGACTCCCCAGGGAGTATCTTCCAGAGCTGGAATTTTTATGGTCCCTTCTCCACTTGCTATCACTCCAAGAGGTGACAAGTTTCTAGCCATCTGGCTCCAGTCCTCCAGTTGTACATCATGTGTAGGTTATATACAGATTCAATATAAGATTCGATATATTCAGGTTACGTCAAAAGGATTACTTGTACCAACTTCCCCCTCCCTTCTTCTTCCATAGAAGAATGGCAGGAACACTGATCTGACAGTAGTAATTACTTCCTCTGACTTTGATTCTATGCCTCCGTTTATACAATCAAGGGTTGTATTCGCTTTTTCACCTGCTGCCTCACACGGCTGGCTCATATTGAAGTGATCATCCACTAGGACTCCAAGGTCGCTCTCACAGTTACTGTTTTTGAGCCAGGTCTCGCTTAATCTGTATCAAATATCCAGTCAAGTCTCTACTTAATCTTCCCATCTTTGGACGGTCATTAAATGAAACTGGGTGCTGCAAATGAAGATGAAATCTGAAACGTCCGATGAAACTTAAACCTGTTCCCAAACCTATCCCTAAAATCAAAGCAGCCTTTTTTCTCCTCAGCGTATCAGACTGGAAATCTGTAGAGATTCTCCATCATCCAGGTCACCCTTACCTAAAGGTGATTATTTTGGTCTTTCTTCTTTTTTCTTTTGAAGACGTTTCGCTTCTTATCCAAGAAGTTTCTTCAGCTCTGACTGGATGGTGGGGAATGGAAGGATTTATGCTCCTTGCAGACAGCTGGTCATTTGCATCCTTTTAGAGGGTCACTGAGGCCGCTTGGAGGTCTATTTGTGTCCTCGGGGCCACCTGCGTGATGCAAATGGTTCCTGTAGTCTGCAATTTTTCCTCCTCCCACACCATTCCAAGGGTGTTGATTCCAAATTGTATAGCTAAAAGTTTACTGCAAGCTTAATCATCCCTGTTCTTTATTTTCCTGTTTTACCACAAGATGGCATTGCCACCTTTTCTTTTTCTTTTCCCTGGTAAATTTTCCAGACCTAAATTCAAGAGCTGTGCCACCCATAACAGGAAAGTCACGACAGAACATGGTCTGTTGAATGTCGGTCTGTGTTTCTGTCTATTTCCTGCATTTATTATCCACTGGCTTCCCCCAAAACCAGACACAACTTTCTAGGGGTTTGCTTTAACTGTCAGATCTGGATGGCTTAGGGAACAGAGGGAGCAGCAATGGGGTGGGTGCCTTGATTTGAGCCACTTATTTATTATAAAACAGTGTTTCCTCACCTCTGTAACATTAAGGCGTGTGAACTACAACTCTCAGAATTTAATCTGGATGGGGATTTCTGGGAATATCCCAAACAGTAATATTTGTCCCTGTGGTTGTGGGAAGAGCTCTTCCAATGCAGGAAATTAATTAATTCTTAATTCATTCGGCCACTTCGCTCCTTTTAGCTTACAAAGAAAATGGTTGAGACTTTGGGAAAAGTGCAAAGAGGAGAAACTAAGATGATTAAAGGCCTGGAGACAAAAACGTACAAAGAACGGTTACGGGAATTAGGTATGGCTAGTCTAGAGAAAAGAAGGACTAGCGGGGACAGGAGAGCAGTCTTCCAGTATTTGAGAGGCTGCCACAAAGAAGAGGCAGTCAAACTATTCTCCAAAGCACCAGAAGGCAGGACAAGAAGCAATGGATGGAAATTAATGAAGGAGAGAAGCAACTTGGAATTAAGGAGAAACTTTCTGACACCGAGGACAATTAACCAGTGGAACAGTTTGCCTTCAGTTGTTGTGGGTGCTTCATCACTGGAAGCTTTTAAGAAAAGACTGCACAGCCACTTGTTTGACACTGTAGGGTGTCCTGCTTGAGCAGGGGGCTGGACTAGAAGACCTCCAAGGTCCCATCCAGCTCTGTTCTGATTGATTGAAGCTGGGCAGAAGACTTCAATCTCACCAGTTTGTCTGGCTGTTACTTTTCTCTCTCCTTTTGGGTCTGAAAGGAAGCCCGGGATGCATCAGCCGAATATGGTAATGTTTTAGAATAGCATTTGTCAAATTTAGCAACTTTAAACTGTATGGACCAACTTCCAAAACTCCCCAGCCAGCATGCTACCTGTCCCCCATCAGGTAAACATCCCCAAATCCTTTGTTAATGACTTTTATTGGCAATTAAGTGTCTTAGTTGACATTTTTGGCCGTCTTCAAGGTTTCTTGATGGGCTAGAAAGAACATAACAATACAAGAACATGAGGCTCTCCAAGGTTGGAACTATTTGCAATATTTATCATTCTGGCTGGAAATGTCAGGACCTGTAATCCCTCTGCTATAGAATAGAATAGAATAGAATAGAATAGAATAGAATAGAATAGAATAGAATA
>NW_020769429.1:57918-69590 GCF_900518735.1 Pseudonaja textilis
TAGAATAGAATAGAATAGAATAGAATAGAATAGAATAGAATAGAATATGGGAGGGAATAAAATAGAAGAGGAGAGAAGAAGAGAAAGAATAGAACAGAACAGAACAGAACAGAAATAGGAATAGAATAGAATAGAATAGAATAGAATAGAATAGAATAGAATAGAATAGAATAGAATTTCATGCATCTTGAATCAGATCTTGCCTTGCATTTGCTGCTATCATTTCAAACTTACTAAGTTAGAGAAGAGTACTTTTACTAATTCTCTAATTCAGTGGAGTTGGGGCTTTTCTTTCTTGAGTTTTGATCGGAGGAAGGCCTGACAGGCTGGCAGCTGACCATGCTGTCTCATAATCTTAGCATGCTGGCTAGGGAATTCTGGGAGTTGAAGTCTACACAGCTTCAGTTACCAAGTTATTGAAGGTGAGAAACATTGCTGTAACCTGATAAACATGCATAGACCTCTATAACCAGAATAATTGCGGTCTACTGTCACACCATGGTTCACCTTGGTTTATGGCTGATTGAGCACACACAAGTGGTTGACGCTCCATGAAATCCTAAACCCAAACCAAGCGAGAGGCATGTATTGCAAATGCAGCGATGGCCTGTTACCGGTTTGCACCGGTTCGGGCGAACTGGATGTTAATTTTACAGTTGAAGTGGTCATTGCAACAATTGGCTGGCCTCACCCCGCCCATCCCACCCCTCCTAGGAGTCTCCACACGGCCCATTTTGGATCCCATATAAGTGCAGGGCCCACACAGAGGCTCAGGGAGGGCAAGAAAAGGGCCTCCAGAGAGCCTCTGGAGCCCAGGGAGGGTGAAAAATGGGCCTCCAGAAGTTGCGTAAAGCTGGAAATGGGCCCGTTTCTGGCCTCCAGAGGGACCAAGGTAAGCCTTCGGAGCCTGGGGAGGGTGAAAACACCCCCTCCCCACTGTGGCGCAGGAGGCTGATTAAGCCACACCCACCATGGCCACGCCCACCCAGCAACCAAGGCGAGAATCGGTTGCTAAACTTTTTGAAGCCCGCCCTGACAAAGTGGTGAATTAGATTCTCTTAGCGCTCCACGCAAATATTGACTTGAGATTTTGTGATCAAGACTGATCCCCAGAAAACTGGCTTTTTAAAGCACTTTGTGATTTTCCTAACTATCATTCCTGATCTTGCAGAGTGGGAGAAGGAAGAGCGTGCTGGAGTTTGGAGAATGCTTATGTTTCACTTGGGAAGTATGAACAAGCCTTACACTTTGCAGAAAAACATCTTGAAATCTCCCAAGAGGTACTCTCTCTCCCTCTCCCTCCCCCTCTCTCTCCCTTTGTGTGTGTGTGTGTGTGTGTGTGTGTGTGTGTGTGTGTAAATACTACAAAATCTCCCTACGTAGCAATTGGAATATTTTTGTTGCATGTCAAAAAGACATTTTTTTAACAGACTGAAAGAAAATCAAATCATGGTATACTATTTTGCACGATGTTGCTTGGTGACCAAAACAGGAAACTGGTTTCTAAAAGAGACTTGAATTGAAAAGAGCTCTGGATAAACAAAGAAGGAAGTCAGATGTGACCGCAGACTTCATAAACTAGAGAAGTGGAATTAGGGAGTGCTGGGAGATGCAAGAACGGGGCTGGGGGTTGCTGATAAAAGCTTTCAAAAAGGGACAGTGATAGTACTAAGTAAACATTGATTAGCATTTATCCCAATACCAAAGAAAGGTGATACTAAAGACTGTTCCAACCACCGAATCATAGACTTGGTACCACCCGTGAGAAAAATTCTCCAGGAAATAATCTAGCGACATTTCAGCCCAACTGTCAATCAGGAAACTGCTTCATGTACAAGCAGGATTTTAGAAAGGAATACCAATCTACGCTGGATGATGATAAAAGCCAAAAGGAATGCCAAAAAGACCTTGGTGTGCGTTTCATTGACTAAATCAGAGGTCTCCAAACTTGGCAACTTTAAGACTTGTGGACTTCAACTCCCAGAATTCTCTGGCTGGAGAATTCTGGGAGTTGAAGTCCACAAGTTGCCAAGTTTGGGGACCCCTGGACTAGACAATTGATTGTGTAGATCAGTGTTTCTCAACCTTTGCCTGTTTTAAGACGGGTGGACTTCAACTCCCAGAATTGCCCAGCCAGCCATGACGATGGCGATGATTTAGCGTGGTTTTACTTGCAAAGTTGCTTTGGTAGGAAATGAGTTTACGGTCTGGTCCAAAGTTTTTAATTTCTGGGGGGAGTCAGTATATTGACAAGAAGCAAGTCAGAAATGTTATAAATAAATCCTAAGAGGAAACTAAATCAGTCTAGCAGAGGCAGGGAAATTGCCTTTTGAAATTTGCAGACCACAATCTTAGGATAAGGCATTTATGGCTGCCTCTCTCGCCCTAGAATTAAACTGTCAACTGCTCCAGTTAAATATTATTTGCTGGGTGCAATTTGGGCTTTGCACTTTGTGGCGGGCTGATTACTCAACGCCAGATGGGAAGGGAACAATGGACGTTTCTGAGAGAGGGGGGGCGGCTGGCATTGTGGGAAGAGGGTCCCCCTAATTACTGACTCGGAAGAGAGGGAACCGACAGGTTGCCTCCCGTTTGGGAGGGAAGTATGGAGGAGGAAAATGATCCTTCTGCATCAAGATTCTTGGAAGAAAAATCTCTGCTCTGCACAAGATTGCACAAACTACAAAGTGAGCCGAAATCCTCCCTCGAACCAGCATGAGTGAACTAGCATAGTTAAGTTGCATTAACAGAGGGATTCAATCAAGATCAAGTGAGGTATTACTATATAAAGCCTTAGTAAGGCCACCCCTAGAATACCACATCCAGTTTTGGTCACCACACCATAAAAAAGAGGTTGAGACTCTAGAAAGAGGGCAGAGAAGAGCAACCAGGATGATGAGGGGACTGGAGGCTCAAACATACGATGAACAGTTGCAGGAACTGGGCTTGGCTAGTCTAGTAAAGAGAAGGACCAAGGGAGACATGATAGCGGTCTTCCAATATTTGAGGGGCTGCCACAGAGAGGAGGAGGGGGTCAAGCTATTCTCCAAGGCACCTGTAGGCCAGGCAAGGAACAACGGATGGAAACTGGACAAGGAGAGATTCAACCTAGAAATAAGGAGAATTTTTCTGATGGTGAGAACAATCAACCCATGGAACAGACGTTGCCCTCGGAAGTTGTGGGAGCTTCATCCCTGGAGGCTTTCAAGAAGAGACTGGATTGCCACTTGTCAGAAATGGTGTAGGGTCTCCTGCTTGGGTGGTGGGTTGGACCAGAGACCTACAAGGTCCCTTCCAACTCTGCTACTCTGTTTTATTAAACTTCTTTGGTGCAAAAAAAGGTGTGTTTTTTGTGTTGTGCTCTCTCCTTTGCTTGACCTTTCCTAAATTAGAAAGCCTGCTTGGCACCCTTACGTGTCATGTAATGGATCTGTTAACTGGATCATTAATCGTTGGAAGCTCAGTTTTATCGTCCCCTCTTCAGCCTTATGCACAGAACTGTTCCACACAAGTCCTGCCCTCCTTTGACTTTGTTTTAAAAATAAGTTCTTTGAAATCATTTTTAAAATGTGCTTCCAGCTAAGAGCGGAACAGACTGCTTCAGCAGAAGTTGGACTCTCAACAGTTGAACAGTTGTCTCAACTGAGGAGGGAGGTCCATGATGGATTCCTGCTCAGGTCAGAGAACTGGAGAAGGCTAGAGCAGCATTTCTCAACTTTTTGTGGACTTCAACTCCCAGAATTCCCAACCAGCATGCTGATTGAAGAGTTCTGGTAGTTGAAGTCAATGCAACTCTTAGAAGTGGCCAAGAGTCACGAAACACTGGGTAAGATACCTTCCAAGATACCTTCCAAGATACCTTCCAACCAGTGGTGGGATTCAATTTATTTTACTACCGGTTCTGTGGACATGGCTGGGTGGGTGTGGCTTGGTGGGCATGGCATGGCTGGGTGGGTGTGGCTTGGTGGGCATGGCATGGGTGGGTGGGCATGGGTGGGTGGGCGTGGCAGGGGAAGCATCAGGATTCTGGCAGTTACTCCAATTAAATCATGAACCGAGTCTGCATCAGGGAGGGAGATGAATAGAAAACAGCGTTCAACTGCCCTCTAGGGAACTTCCTATTCAAGGTCATGCCTTTCGGACTACAGGGCCACCCAGCGGTGTTCATGCAGTTAATAAATGAAGTGCTGCACGAACATCTTTATAAGGGGGTTCTTGTCTACTTAGATGACATTCTCATCTACACTGAGGCGATGGACAACCACATACCCCTAGTCTGCCAGGTACTGGAAAAACTTCTAGCAACAAACCTGTATGTCAAGCTGTCGAAATGCAAACTTCACCATGCACAATTGGACTACCTAGGTACCAAGTCTCCAATGAGAACATAGAGATGGACCCAGCCAAAGTACAAGCCGTTCTGTGCTGGCAGCCTCCTTGTACCCTCAGACAGCTACAAAGCTTCTTGGGGTTCACAAACTTCTACCAACAATTCATCCCTTCCTTCATGAGGATTGCCAAACCATGATGGACCTCCTAAAGACAGGGAGTCCAGGAATGAAACCCGCCCAGGACAACCCCTACAGTGGGGCCTAACCTGCCAAAAAGCATTTGAAACACTGAAAGAACTGTTTGCAAAAGAACCAGTACTGAAGCATCCTGACCCCGAACAACCCTTCGTCATTCAAGCAGATGCCAGGGATGTGGCAGTGGGAGCAGTGATACTCCAAACAAACAACCAATATGTTTTATGAGTTGACAAGAAGGATACTGCAAAATCCCCCTTCCCTCCCCACTCCTCTAACCTGCTTTCCAGCTCTGTTCTCCTGTGCAGGGCAACCAAAGGAGACCCAGCCGATCAGCTGGGACTCGATGGGAGGCAGAGAAGAGACAGGGTTGGCGGGGCCAATCAGAGGTGGGATTGGCTGGTTCTCTGAACTACTCAACATTTCCGCTACCGGTTCTCCAGAATTGGTCAGAGCCTGCTGAATACCACCTCTGCTTCCAACCTTACATTTAACTGCTTTAGAATTAGAATAACAGAGTTGGAAGGGACCTTGGAGGTCTTCTAGTCCAACCTCCTGCTTTGGCAGGAAACCCTATAACCATTTCAGACAAACGGTGATCAAATCTCTTCTTTAAAACTTCCGGTGTTGGAGCATTCACAACTTCTGGAAGCAAATTGTTCCACTGATTAATCGTTTTAACTGTCAGGACATTTCTCCTTAGTTCTAAGTTGCTTCTCCCCTTTATAAATTTTAATTTATAAAAATTAAATGCCCAGCAGGCACCGCATGGGTATTTTTAGAAAATAAAAAGGATGGGTTGGCTCAGGAAGAACAAAAGGCATTGGAAATTCACTTTTTCAAGCTACTGTATAAAAGCAGGCGTCCGTTTTTTTTATCAAATGATCGTGGTTAGTTGCTCCTTTGCAGATTGGGGACCCCACTGGTGAGGTGACAGCATGCACAAGCATTGAACAGCTGCGATCCGCGTTGGGCTCGGAGCAGAGCGGTGTGGGGCCTGATGCCTCGGTTTCTGCTGGATATGAAATCCAAGGTAAGTTGTGTTCTTCCAGGATCTCTTCTTTTTGTCCTTCCAATGTGTTCTCTGCCTTCTCTTGGTCTGGCAAACAGCAAAACTGGCCAAGGAAACCAGTTGGGGAAAGCTTGTCAGTGGACTGGCGAAGGATGTTCAGAGCCATGTAAAAAGCAGATTATTTTGCCTTTGTTCATGAGATTATTCTGTCCTCCGGTAGACAGTTGGCCTCCTTCTAGGGGGCAAAGCAGATTTTTAAAAATGCAAATTGCATTTGGTGTTGTGGCCCGCCGGCGGCTGATGGAGCTGGCAGCAGAGTCAAACAGTAGTGTTGTGGTTCACCAGCAGCCTGTGCAGATGGCAGCGGAATCGGACAGTGGGGAAGAACGGGGATCAGTCAGGGAGTCTGAAGAGGACTCAGACGAGGGTCCTGTGTCCGGTGCAGGGATGGGGCCAGGACCATCTGGAAGTGGGGTGCTAACTTTGGAGCTTCCGGAATCTGGCAGCAGCAAGGCAGAGGAACAAGGGGAGCCTGTTCCCAGTGCGCATATGCACAGAGCTGCTAGAAGGCAAGAGCAGCTGAGACAAAAGGGGTGACTCAAGAATAAGGCTTGGAGGTGATTGTCCCTCCCCTAAGGCATAAAAGTCAGGCCAAGATGATGAAACCTTTGCAGGAAGCAAAGTCGTTTGTTCTGTTCAGATTAATCCTTGAAGCTCTGTGTGGACTTTGTACTTTGGTTGGTTTTTTTATAATACATTTAGCACTCTAGCTGTTGGCAGAAGTTCAAAGAAAAGAAAGGTGAGTGCTTATCTTGAGGGACTGTTTGGGACTCATTATCGGTTGGGAATGAACATAATTCCCAGCATTGAAATAAAACAAGATTTGTTTTAACTAAGCATGTGTTTAATTACACTCTTGGGAAGCCTTGGTCAGAACAAGTAGTGAGGAGGTTGGGGAAGAACCTGGGCCAGTCCTGGAGGCCGAGGAAGGCTCAGATGAGGGCTCTGCATCAGAGGCAGAGATGGGGCCAGGGCAGGCTGGCAGTCATCAGCTGCCTTCAGGCTCGGACAGCAGTGAAGCGGGGCAGTTTCTGGAACCGGTTCCCAGCCTGTGCATGAGCAGGGCTACCAGAAGACAAGAACAATTGAGAAAGCAGGTTCGACTCAGGAGTAAGGCCATACCATACATTTGGGGCTCAGTTGTGCTCTACTTGGATAAACTTAAGATTCTGCAATGGCTGGAACCCCAAATGGATGAAGGAGGTTGATCCATCCTTTTAACAAGCCAGCCTCTTTTCTCCTGAATCTCTGGAGCACTAAATCCTGATCTCTTTCTCTCTCTCTGTAATTACAGGAGAAAGTTGTCAGGAACAAGAACTGCAGCTTCAGTAAGTGTTGCTGTTGTTCTTTGCAAGGTTTAATGGGGCCATAATAGCCTCGCACATCAGCACATCATCATTCTCAAGGTCATATTTACCTCATTGTGGAGGACCAAATGAATTGAAAAGGGGAAAAAAAACTGTGTGTATGGAATAAAACAGGCACATGGCTGTTTGGCCAGTCGAGATAACAACATCCACCCCCCAAAAAACCCTTTGATTTTTTTTTTAAGTGGAGAAGAGACTTTTTAACAGGTTAACAGAATGACAGAGTTAGAAGGGGCCTTGTAGGTCATCTAGCCCAACCACCCCCACCCCCGCTACCCCAGCAGGAGACCCTACACTGTTTCTGACAGATGGCAGCCAGTCTCTTCTTGAAAGCCTCCAGGGATGAAGCTCCCACACCTTTTTTTATTTAAATTGTTTTTATTTATTTTTTATTTATTTTGTCGAGCAATTATAACATAACAGGTAGAAGTATAAACATAGTTATGGATACATGAAATGGATACATGTACGAATAATAAAAGAGAAACAATAGGACAGGGACGGTAGGCACGATTGGTGCATTTATGCATGCCCCCTACAGACCTCTTAGGAAAGGAGTGAGGTCAATAGTAGACAGTCTAAGGTTAAAGTTTTTGGGGTTTGGGGAAGAAACCACAGAGTCAGGTAGAGTATTCCAGACATTGACCACCCTGTTGCTGAAGTCGTATTTCCTGCAATCAAGTTTGGTGCAGTTTACGTTAAGTAAATTGTATGCTCTTGTATTGTTATGGTCCTTCCGAAGGCAACTTCTGTTCCATAGATTGATTGTTCTCCCTGTCAGAAAATTCCTCCTTATTTCCAGGTTGAATCTTTCCTTAATCTGTTTCCATCCATTATTCCTTCTCTGGCCTTTGGGTGCTTTGGAAAATAGCTTGACCTCTTCCTCCTCTCTGTGGTAGCCCTCAAATATTGGAAGGCTGCTCTCCTGTCTCCCCTGGTCCTTTTCTTCCCTAGACTAGCCAGGCCCGGTTCCTGCAACCGTTCATCGTCTGTTTTAGCCTCCAGTCCCCTAATCATCCTGGTTGCTCTTCTCTGTACTTTTTCTAGAGTCTCCACATCTTTTTTTTTTCCTTCTGGAAGATTGATTTGTACATGTGGTGATTGTATAAATTCCAACATGTTGAGGCAGAAAAGGACAAGATCCGTGTGTTTGTCTTGTCTGATTGCTCTTTATATTTTTAAAGAACAGGGACAGGATAACACCTGGGGGAACCCCATCCTTTCTTTGCAGGTATCCAGTTGTTTGAGAGTGTGGCTGTGTTCCTTTGGTTGATACTGTTGTGCGCTCATGTTGACTGTATGTTGGGTGCTTGCAATTACCTCACTTTTTCAGCTGTTTACAGTATCCTAGTTGTGTGACCCTGTTTGAGGGTTTTGCTGAAAACTGGCATTTGCTTCCAGCTGTTGGCAAAACTGGCCCATAAAAAAACATTGGTTCACTTAACAACAGTGAAGTTTGCTTTAAGCAAGCGTCACACAAAAAGGTTGTGAAATTGGGTCAGTCATGTGGGTTATGACCATCACAACTTTCAACCCCAATGGACAGTCTGGTCATAAGTCACCTGTACGTACAATTCTAATCAAGCTTCTCTCTCAAAGATTTCATTCTAATTCTCTTTTTTTAAATAGATTTTTAAATTGAAAGCTTTATACAGAGCATAAAAAGTAATATAAACTAATAAGAAAAGACAGACAGGAAAGGAAAAAGAAAGGGAAAAGTGCAGGAAGGAAGAATAAAAAGCAATAGCAATAGCACTTAGATTTATATACCGCTTTATAGTGCTTTGCAGCCCCTCTCTAAGTGGTTTACAGAGTCAGCATATTTCCCCAACAATTTGGATCCTCATTTTACTCACATTGGAAGGACGGAAGGCTGAGTCAACCTTGAGCCTGGTGAGATTTGAACTGCTGGCAGTGGGCAGAATTAACCTGCAATGCTGTATTCTGACCATTGAGCCATCACGATAGATAGATAGATAGATAGATAGATAGATAGATAGATAGATAGATAGATAGATAGATAGATATAGATTAGGTATAGGTATAGGTATAGGTATAGATAGCAGTAGCATTTAGACTTATATACTGCTTCACAATGCTTTACAGCCCTCTCAAAGCGGTTCATTGATTGCCCCCAACAATCTGGGTCCTCATTTTACCGACCTCGGAAGGACGGAAGGCTGAGTCAACCTTGAGCCTGATGAGATTCGACCTGCCAAATTACAGGCAGCTGGCAGTCAGCAGAAGGAGCCTGCAGTACTTCACTCTCACCACTGCGCCACCGAAGCTCTTAATAGAAAGAAGAATGTTCCGTTTTCCTTTTCAGCAAATACAAAGTTATTTCCTTACTCCATGGTTCCAAAAGAAAGGGCTCTTTTCTATTATCCAAGTTTTTTTTTCCCCTCTAACCATCAAAACCCCAAATCACAATTCCCTTCTTTTTATAACCAATTCTTTCTAACCATCGAACTCCTAAACCACAAAATCATTTTTCTTTTTGACCCCAAAAAGTCCAAAGTTGGGGAGGGGTTTTCACCCAAGTCCTGGACAAGTTGCCCCTCCCCTGGTAGGACTCTGAAATCGAGCCGCTTTATCTGTGTTGCCACCCAAGGCCTCCGTCTGCAGAGGGCTGGCTCTGAACTGACTCAACAGCCAACCTTTATCTGGCTTGTTTGCATACTCCAAGGTGACCAAGGCCAGCAAACCGTGTGCCATGGAGAGCTCCGGAGCATGAATGCCTTTCCTTCTACGGTTCCTTTTCTTTTTTTCTTTTGACTAAAACAATATCAACCGTCAACACTTCTCTCGCGATTCAGCCCTTGATGGCGGGGGAAATTTAGCGTAAGTAGTCTTCTGCCCTTCCCTTTCTCTCGACAAGTTTTGAACCTTGCTAAAAATGGGCGCATCCCGCACCTTCGTTTGTAAAACGCTGTCGAGTCAAAAGCTGGCAAAAATTTTGCAGCACCCAAACGGGGGTGGGTGGATGATGTTGGTGATGATGCCTAGATACCTTGTGGTTCCTCCACAAGAGTCTTTTGTTCCTTAAAACGCATGTTTGCTCTGTACTCTAAACTGCCATTGTAATTGCAGTCAGGTTGGCGCTGCTGTTTGGCTGTTCAAGCCACCCAATAGGTTTGTAACAGCAAATCCTATGCAGGTTGAAAGGCCCTCTGGAGGCCGTTCAGACCATGCCATCTGTCAGAAATGGTGTAGGCGAACCTATGCCACACGTGCCAGAAGTGGCACACACAGCCATTTCCCCCGGGGCACGAGAGCTTGCCCGGAAGAGCCGCACTGTGCATGAGTGCGCACTGCCGTGCCTGACAGCTGATTGCCGGGTATCTGGTGCGCATGCATAGTGTGTGTGTGTGCGCGGGAGACACACGTGCATGCGCAGATGGATGGCGCAAGGGGTGATCCCGCACGCAGGTGCGGGGCAAGGGGATCATGTGTGCATGTGCTGGCACGTGGCGCATGGAGGGGTGATCGCAGGCGCAGATGCATGGTAAGTGGCAGGGGAATTGCAGGTGCGAAGCCCGCAAGGGGATTGCGCGCACATGGAGAGGGGTGGGTGGGTGAGGCCAGCACGCATTGCCTTCTGGGTGCTGGCACTCGAGTACGCACGCACGAGTGCGCGCGCAATTATTGGCACAGGAGCCAAAAACGGTTTGCCTCCACTGGTGTAGGGTCTCTCGCTTGGGCAGGGAGTTGGACTAGATGACCTACAAGGTCCTTCTTCCCTGGTCCTTCTCTTCCCCAGACTAGCCAGGCCCGGTTCCTGCAGCCGTTCTTCATATGTTTTAGTCTCCAGTCCCCTAATCCTCTTGGTTGCTCTTCTCTGCACTCTTTCCAGAGTCTCAACCTCTTTTGCGCTGGCGAGAACAGAAATGTGCAATGTGTATTTTAGGGTGGCAGCTCTGCAGAAGGCGTTTTTCCCATTTTCTCAACTCTTGAGTCTGCAGCCCAGTCTCTCTTCTCTTGGCCTGACCTTCTGGGTGCCAGTCTCGGGGGGAGGCCATTTACCGGGAGACAGCCGTTTCAGCAAAGAATTTAGCTGTGGGTTCCTTCTTGACAGCAAGACCGTCTCCTTCTCTTCTTCCCTGCTTCCCTGACGAAGAAGGGCGCGTCTGAAGTGCTTTAATTACGGTTGTTCAGCTGTCCGACATAATTGCCGCTTAGCTTAGAATCGGCTGGGATTTGTTGCCTCGTCTCTGTGTTTAATCTTTCATTTCTTTCGAGAAGCTTCTCCAGAAAGAAGTTCAAAAGTTGTGCAGAACATAGGAGGAAGGTGTGGTGTCTTCCGTCCATGTAAAAGCGGGGCGGGGTGGGTGGGGGAGAGATATGCAATTCCAGATGCAGGCTCTCCCACTTGCACATCTGGAGGGGTCAGACCTAAGGACTGTGCCCATAAGTTTGGAGATCTGGGTGGAGGAAGGTGGAGACTTTTTGTATCCCAGCTCATAGCACCTGCTTTATATTAGGGGGCGGGCAAGCACTCGAGCCAGCAATTATAGGACCAAATAAGATTTCCAGATAATGGTGTGTACACATTTACTTTACCATTTTTCTTTCTTTCTTTCTTTCTTTTTCTTTCTTTCTTTCTTTCTTTCTTTCTTTCTTTCTTTTTTCTTTCTCTCACACACTCACCCTCTCCCCCCTCTTCTTTCTTTCTTTCTTTCTTTCTTTCTTTCTTTCTTTCTTTCTTTC
>NW_020769429.1:75324-92197 GCF_900518735.1 Pseudonaja textilis
CTTCCTTCCTTCCTTCCTTCCTTCCTTCCTTCCTTCCTTCCTTCCTTTCTTTCTTTCTTTCTTTCTTTCTTTCTTTCTTTCTTTCTTTCTCTTTCTGTTTTGTTCCCTTGTATCTCACACCCTCTTCTCCCTGCTCCCTTTCCCTCCTTTAATTTCCTTTTTTTTTTTCCTTCTTTGTATTTTACATAACAAAAATAAAAATGATAAATACTAAAAAAAACAAGAACAGGATTTTGGCAACCTGGAACGGCCTGCCTCCCTTTCCTCAAAACCTCCTTTCCTTGTTCCCTCAGAAACAAGGTGCCCGTTACCAGCTCTGCCAATTAAAAAAAAAAGCAGATTTGTTCGTGGAGTTTCCCCTGCTTGGCACTGATGAATGAAGCTGCCATTCATCTGGGAAGGAAGCGGGCAGTTTCTTGGCACCAGCGGCAGTTTGCATGGCGTGCGGTGCCAGCCAACCAGCCAGCCACCTTCACCCCTTGAACAATCCGTCGGTACGCTGGCAGCTTGCAAACTAACCTGCTTTATTACAAAATAAATCCCTTTGGCCTGCTAGTCCCAGCACAGAAATTTTATACTGAGGTGGCTTTTTTTTTTCCAGAAGGGAATCACAAAGCAGCTGTCAATAAAGATAGCAAAATTCTCACAATTCAGCGGCAGAAACTACGAGTCACGCTTTATTACAGACGAAGGTTTCGTTTCCTGGACCTTATCGAGAGTTGTCTCAAAGGTGGTTGTTTTTTTTTCCCGAAAGGGCAGCTGGATTGATTCTTTTTGAGGAAGAAGAAAAATTTCACTTCCTATCCAGGAAGCTTCATCAGTTGAACTGGTGGCGGGAGATATGGAAGGATAAGTTCTGACAGGATGATTGCTGTGTGTGTGTAAATGGAAGGATTGTGTTTCTTTGCAGTCATCTGGTCATTAGCACTCTCTCTGAGAGCTCTTGAGGCTACTTGGGATTTTCAGCTGAACCAGAAACATGATTTCATCCATTCTCCCTCCTGTCAGAAGCTATACATTCAACCCCCACCATATAGCCTCAACTGTCAGTACCTGTCCTTCCAACCATCTTCCCCCACCATCAGTAGAACTGATGAAGCTTCCTGGGTAGGAAGTGAAACATCTTTTTCTTCTTCCTCAAAAAAAAAAAATCAGTCCAGTTGCTTTTAAAGAAAAAAAAACCTTGAGACAACTATGATCTCAAAGTCTGGATGACCGAGGCTCTTCATAGACACTTATCAAGAGATATTGATAAGGCTATTTAATTTCTTTCCTTCTTTCTATTTTTCTCCTTTTCTTTCTTTCTTTCTTTCTTTCTTTCTTTCTTTCTTTCTTTCTTTCTTTCTTTCTCCTTTTTTTCTTTTTCTTTTTTCTTTCTTTCTTTCTTTCTTTCTTTCTTTCTTTCTTTCTTTCTTTCTTTCTTTCTTTCTTTCTTTCTTTCTTTCTTTCTGTAGTTCTTGACTTGCAACTGTTTGTTTTGTGACCGTTCAAAGTTACAAGGTCACTGGAAAAAGTGACGTGACCATTTTTCAAAGTCTGGATGACCTGAGATGCTTCATTGACACTTATCAAGAGACATGTCCATTTGTCTGTCTGTCTGTCTGTCTGTCTGTCTATCTATCTATCTATCTATTCATACATACATACATACATACATACATAGTTACAACTTACAATAGTTACAACTTGCAACAGTTCATTTAGTTCGAAGTTACAAGGGCACTGAAAAAGGTGACTCTTATGACCATTTTTCATGCTTAGGATCATTGTAGCATCCCCCATGATTTACATTCAATTGTTTGACAGATGACTCACATTTATGACAGTTGCAGTGTCGTAGGGTCCCGTGATCCCCTTTTACGTCCTTCTTGACATGCAAAGTCCATGGGGAAGCCGGATTCACTTAAACAACCGTTGTTAATGACTTATCAGCTGCAGCGATTCACTTACCAACCGTGGTGAGGAAGGTCGTAAAATGGAACAAAACTCACTTAACAACTGTCTTGCAACAGACATTTTGGGCTCAATTGTGGGCGTAAATTGAGGACTATTTGTAAAAGGGAGAATCAGTGGGAAATGGTAGTGGAGTAGTGGTGATAATGGCCCCATTGCATTCACAAAACTGTTGTCGAGTGTGAGGCAACAACACTTTTGCAGTGGTGATCTATGAGAAGCATAGAAATGGATTAAGGTTTTACCCCCTAACGTTGCAGTTCTGTATAGTCCCATCGTAAGAGAGGAATAGTTGTCTCTGGATATTGTAAAAATTTAATTCCTAGCAATCACGTTCTATAAATATTTCCCCCAAAATTTCCAGCAAGAGGCAGCATTTACGATTTGGCCTGTTTCTATTTATCGCCAGGCCAAATGGACTTTTCTTCCTGTTTACAGGGCACTGCAGTCATCTGCCTTGTAAAAAAAATATCCTAAGATTTATTTTTTTTGTTTATTTCCATGATTAATTTTAAAAAAACAGGTACAATATTTCTATTTGCAGTCATTCTGGAATGAGGGACCCAGGGGCTCGGTCTTCTTCTTTGCGATGTCCTTTTTGGTGTTAATTAGACCCCACCCTCAGTTTTCTCCACGTTTAATCACTTTTCATAGGATTTAAATTTCCATTTTCCCGACCCTTCTCATTCTTTCGGTCTCCTTCTCCTAACGTGGGCATACTGCCAGATTTAAGCATGGTGGGACCACTGCAGAATCATATACAGCAAATTACTTCCTGTATTTTGGAAGTAAACTTCAGATTTAGAGACAGAACATAGAATACAGGCGGCCCTTAATTTACAATCATGAATTTAGTGAATTGTTGGAAGAGAAATCTGGTCCAGTTTCAAACTGGGAGAAAGACCCTGGAAATAAAATGGAGGGTGGCTCCAGGAACAAAGGTCTCTTATTATTTGAGACAGCGACAGCAGCATGTTTCTGGGGTTGCTGACAAAATGGGGTTGAGAGGAGGTGGGTTTTTATACCTTCTTTGGGTCTTTGTGATTGAGATGCCTGCTCCTGTGCAAGAGTGTATCCTTTAAAATTTTAATGGATGTTGCCAGATTCCTATGGGGTCATGTAGAGGCCATGGGTGGCTCTACAGACAAAAGGGAAATGGAAATCCTAGGTGTTTGTCTGAGCTAATCTTGTCAGCTTTGGCTAGCCTAATTGTGCTGCTTATTTGGAGTCTATTTGCTTATGACTAAATTGGCCCAGTCTTTCTGAATGGATACAGAATCTCCATTTCTAAAGACCAGCCTCTTCAAGCTTCTTCTTCAGGCTGTTTTCCTATGGCAGGAAAACCAGGGTTGCTTTCTGCTTTTGTTAAGATTTTTCCTCCTTTTCTCCTTTGCGGGAAATATTCTATCCTGCCTCTTTTTAATGTTAAGAATGAAGAATATTTTAATGCGGGGAGTGGAGGCCTTCCTGCACACTGTTCAAAGTTGCAACGGCGTTGAAAAAAAATGAATTATGACTATTTTTCACACAACCATTGTGGTATCCCCTTGGCAACTGGCTCATAGTTGTGACCATTGCAGTGTCTTGGGGTCATGTGATCACCTAATGTAACCTTCCGGCTTCCGAGAAAATCAATGGAGAAAGTCAGTGTCAACTCGCAAAGCATCCCTGCCCTGCTGATGAGTTGCCATAGGAAAGGGGTGGGGGGTGGGAAAACGAACTTGCAGCTGCAGCAAGGCAGCCTGTCACTCAAAACAAAAGCACATTCCAGCCATATCTCTGTCAAGGCTGCCTCGGGGTTACACACAGTGGTGGAGGGGAGTGATCTCTACAACCCGGAAATTGCTTTGTTGGAGAATGTGATTGATGATACACCTTGGGGGCAGGGGGGAAACAGGGTCAGAACTGGACTGTAAATTACGTGGGGTCAGAGTTGGCTTCGCTTGGAAGGTGCCGACATGAAGCTCTTAATAAATAACCTTGACAGCCAGATTTGCTTAACAACTGCAGCAGAACTGATCCTAAAATGAGGCAAAACTCACTTAACCACTGCCTTGCTCATTGTGAAATTTGTTACGCTAAAGTAAACACACTAAGACACTACTAGTTTATTTAGAAGTTTATTTTCTCTCTGCTATTATCCAATGCTGACAAATTACCTGTGGTAGCTGCCGTTTAGCTTCATGATTTAAATGAAATTTAGTGGGCCAGGACCCATCTTGGAAAGCTTTGTTTTGGTGTTGTGCATGTAATATGTGAAAATGAAGGTAGTACCTTGCACGGGTAGTCCTTGACTTATAATAGTTCATTTAGTGACCAGTTGAAGATACAACAGCACTGAAAAAGGTGACTTGTGTCCATTTTTCACACTTACCAACATTGCAGCTTCCCCATAGTCACGTGATCAAAATGTAGACACTTGGCAACAACTCATACTTGTGACTGTTGCTGTGTCCCAAGGTCACGTGATCACTTTGTGTAACCTTCAATGAGGATGTTGTGACTCTCTGGCGGCTAGTGGAGCTGGCAACTGTGAGGAGGTTGGGGCCAGTCCTGGAGACTGAGGAGGGCTCGGACGAGGGCTCTGCGTCGGAGGCAGAGATGGGGCCAGGGCAGGCTGGCAGTCATCAGCTGCCTTCAGAGTCAGACAGCAGCGAGGCGGGGGAGCAGCTGGAGCCGGTTCCCAGCCTGCGCATGCCCAGAGCTGCCCAAAGAAAAGAACAATTACGAACTCAGGGTCAACGTGGGAGTAAAGGCATAGGTGGGCAGTGAATGGGCCCTTCCATAGGTATTAAAAGAGGAGCAAGAGGGGAGGGGGCTTTTGCAGGAAACAATTCGTTCATTGCAGTGGTGTGAAGATCTGTCTGTGCATCTCTGTGCTGAGTCCTTCCTTGTCAGCACTGCGTTTGGAAATAGTTACTTGCTAGCTCTCCAGGCTAGATAAGGTCTGTGCTTATAATTCCATCCTTGAAAGACTGTTTGCCAGGCCTTTGGCTGAATGAATGCAAGAAATTCACCTTCCTTTAATAAAAGGGGTTTTGCCAGGACAAAGAGTCTGCTTAGTGCTTTTGGGGGAAGCCAAATTCATTTAACAATCATGCTACTCACTTCACAACTGAAGGGATTGTCTTAACATCTGTGGCAAAAAAGGTCGTAAGATGGGGCAAACTTCACTTAACAAATGTCTCACTTAGCAACAGAAATGTTGGGCTTAATTGTGGTTGCAAGTTCGAAGACTAGCTGCATTCCTGCTTGGCAGTTTCGTTTGCCTTGAAAGTCTCACCGACGGCTGTCCCTTTCTCTTCCAGGAGCCAGGCCGAAGTGGGCCCAAACAAACAACATGAACAGCTTTGAGCTCCTGAGGTTCCCACCTGAAAAGGTAAATGGCAATCAAAGTCAGTTGTGAAAAAGACCACCGTTCTTTGTGGTTCTAATACAAGGGTCCCCAAACTGGGCAACTTTAAGACTTGTGGACTTCAATTCCCAGAATTCTCCAGCCAGCTGGCTGGAGAATTCTGGGCATTGAAGTCCACAAGTCTTAAAGTTGCCCAGTTTGGAGACCTCTGTTCTAATACAACCCTCCCAATCCTGAGTGCCTTCTGGATATGGGTGGACTTTAGCGCCCAGAATTCTCCAGCCTGGTCTTTGCTGAGCATTTTGGGAGTTAAAAGATTGTCTTCCGGATAGAAAGACTTCAATCCCCAGAATTCTCCAAGTCTGAACCTTGCTGAGAATTCTGGGAATTGAAAAAAAAAAAAAAGTCCTCCAGATACACTTCAATTCCCAGAATTCCCCAGTCTGACAATCACTGAAGATTCTGAGAACCAAAAGATATATGCTCCAGGTAGATGGACTTCCGTTCCCAGAATCCCCCACAGCACATTTGGCGGTGGGTGGGAATCTTGGAGCGAAGTTTAAACATTTGGGGAGCAGCCAACAATTTGGAGAAGGCTGCCCTAAAAGCTGAGGCATAATTCAGAGCAAGCTGAAAGGGTGACATGGGCCCTTCAGCATTTATGGCTAGAATCCCAGGAAGAGAAGGAGTGAGTGGCCACAGACGATGGTTTGTTGTTGCTTGCTTTGTAAGATAGCCTTTGGTGGAAGGTTAAGATCTGGTTGCATTCAACCCTGCTCCAACACATTTAATTTTAACTACAGTACAATGGGTACCCCCTTTTTTTTTTCTTGTGTTATGTTGTTCTTGGAGAAAGAAGTCAAAACCAGGTTTGATGCCATCTTAAACTTAGATACCAAGTGGTTTTCCCAAGGAACGTCAGGAAAAACTACTTGCTCAGATATTCTGTTTCTTTTGAAGACAATGTCACTACCTTATTAAGATGTGGAAAGATGTGAAATCTCAATACCCCATTCAGATGTATAATAACATATTACAGCACAATCCATCTCTTGTGTATTATACTCGGCTAAGCGTTACAGTCAGTGTTGGATGTATGTTTTGTCTATATTCGTAGATATTGTACTCTCAAATTGCAAATGGAGACGTGGGTACTCTATTTTTCTTATCTTCATTTTTAAGTGCTTTGGTTTTATTGTATTGCGAACAGTTGCTGGGGTGCATCCACAGTTTCGTTGTACTTGTACAATGACAATAAAGTTCTTCTCCTTCTCCTTCTCCTCCTCCTCCTCCTCCTTTTCCTCCTTCTTCTTCATCTTCTTCTCCTTCTCCTCCCCCTCCTCCTCTTCATCTTCTCCTCCTTCTCCTTCTCTTCCTCCTCCTCCTCCTTCTCCTCCTCCTCCTTCTCCATCTTCTTCTTCTTATCTGCTGTTGGGGAATATTTCTATTTTTGTAGGTGGGCGCCTCCTTCCAGCATCACTGATGTTCTCCTTGCAGAATCCAGGAGTTGGAAGAAGCCCGTGAGGGCGTCCAGACCACTCCTGGCTCCATGCAGGAATCCAAATTCTAGCTATCCTACACCTCGTACAAAGCCGGGGCCTTATCAGGATGCTATGGCCTTCCTCTTTGCCTTAAAAACCTGAGTATATGGCTGAACAGAGTTGCAAAGAAGTCAGTGGAATTATTTTATGGTGAGGATGGATAGAAATGGGCAGCCTTGCCGTAATTTAAAGCACAGTCTCTTTTTTTCCATCAACATCATCCTGTATTTACAGTACTTGCATTTTATGGTTATCCAAGTGTTTGATTTTATTTTACCTACACATTGCATTTTATATTGTTCATGTTTCCTTGGAAACGGCCAAGTTACTGCAGTGTCTGCTTGGGTTTTTTGCTGGTAAGCGAAGAAGAAGTCCCGACACAAACCCCACAGTGGTGTCACAACACAAACATGTAAAGGAGGAGTGAGGTTACTGCGGGTGGGGCCTTACTGGAGAAAGCTTTGCTTTGGGGAAATTGTCCATAAATTCCTTTTTTAATTTTTTTCAGGACCAGAATGGAGAGAACCTTCACTTGGGCGACCTTGAAATAACTGGGAAAGATTCCTTGCCTTTCTCTGCTAGCTCCCATAAATATCGGCAAAACCCATCATTGTTGGAGAATTATAGTGAATCTCCTCTGGAAGCCAGTGATGTCCAAGTCCAGTTATCCCAGCTGGTAAGAAGGAAATTGACCAAATGTTTTCCTGGTGACAATCAGTGCTTTATTTTCAGTGGTTCTTCTGCCTACAAACCTGCGTTTCCCTGAAAATAAGACCGGGTGTGATGACACGAGGTATGGCACAAAGACAACACAGTCAGATAGTAAGTAGGATAACTCCAACTGTGCCCCCAATGTCCTGGTTACCTTCTGGACTGGAGAAAAACTCTCCCAGGAATAGCCGTTGGCTGCAGAGAATCAAGTCCAAAACATGGTCAACAAAACCTGTAACTATAAGTCCAAACAAGGCAAAATGAGGTAATTAGTCCAGCAGGGCAGGAGAAGGAATTCCAGATGTGGAAGAACTGCAGTAATTCAACCTATTTGGGAGGATGCCAGAAACGCAGATAACTAAAGTACACACAAGATAAACTCACGTTTGTTCCCAGAAGACGCCACGCTTTAGCATGCGTCTCTTTTAAACTCTCTTCCCAGGTGTGGCTAATGAAGGGAATCAGGGCCCTTTCCTCCCCTGTAAGCCAGGCAACCCACATTGCTCTCTCCTCTGTTCTACCCTGCATGCCCTAGGATGAAGAGGGGGGTGGGCCTGGGTCTTCCTCTGAACTCCCTCTCCCTTGCTCTACCTCTCCCCTGCTCTGCCCAGCCGGACTTTGCCCTTCCCCAGTTCCTCCACAGCCAATGGAGCCACACTCCCACTCCCTGTCAGCTGTTTGTTTTCCTCCTCAATCCGACAGGGGCATGACACCGGGTCCAGGCCTTATATTAATTTTTGCTCCAAAAGACACACTACGCCTTATTTAGAATAGAATTTTAGAACAGAATAGAACTGGAATATATCTATACACACACACACATGCAAAAATCCAGGGTCTCAGTCCCTTTTCCTTCCATGGGAACAGCAATAGAAGAACAGAAGGACATTTTATGCAACAGAAAGTTCAAAAGTTTTTCTTTCCAGGTTTCGGACCACCTAAAAAAAGCAGGAATTATTTTCAAACTGGATCCCTTGCATTTCAAAAGTCATTTTCAGCGAAGAGATTTTTTATTTTTATTTTAATCTTTATTTAGAAATGCAGTTATTGCAGTATTTTTCTTGGGTGTAGGCAAAAGCCTGTTTGCACTAATTAAAACTTGTATGGGGGAACTTAACACAGTGCTAAGGCGATGTGAGCTTTTAAGAAGCGGTGTGTGGATCTCAACAGATGAGTTCTATCTTTGTCCTTGAGTGAAAGGCGTTTCCATCTGAGCACAGGATTAGAAAGCCTCAAAAACGAGCAGAAGCTGAATAAGTGAACATATAATAAATACAAATTGGCACAAACAGCAGTAAATAAAACTGTGTGGACAGACTATTTTCATATGCAAGGGAAAGAGAATAAATTCTGCAGTCAAAAATGTGAATTTGCCCTAATCACCAAATTCACCTCTTCTGAGCCTTTTGATTTTTAGCATGCAGAAAGTATAGAGGTATAATTCCTAATGCAGTTACGTTAATGATAACCTGGTTGTTGGCCAGTCTCCAAGCCAAGGCCATTTATAGGTACAGGATGGAGGGGACAACCAGCTGCAAGCTGCCTGATGAATTCCAGATCTGCACTGCTTGGATCTGTTTGGATTCTGAGCCATTTTTTATGTCCTGTTAGCACTAAACTGCCATTAAGATTGGGAGCCTTGCTTTGCAGGAGAAAAATAACATAATAAAAGCTTGTAGGAAGTAAAATGGCCAGGGTTTATTTTATATTTTGGAGCTGACTTGGCCTGCTGTGCATCTGAGACATTGAGAATGACAACAATTTTCTTTGTTAATTAAACCCAGCGGACACAACGATTCTCCTTGGGTTAAATAATTGTCCTGATGTCCTGCTCTGTAAAATAAAGATTTAGTCCCACCAGGTCCAGCAAAAGAAGAAAAGAGCGAGGAAGGAAGGAAGTTCATATACCGAGTAGAAAGCATAAATAGCTATGAGGGATCTTTGGTGTCTCTGAACTTGGATGTTTCCTTGAAGATGTTTCATTATGTTTCATTAGTGCACATTACCTATTTGGGTAATGAAACATCTGCAGAGAAACAACCAAGCTCAGAGAGCACCAAGGATTTCAACCCTGAGCTACAACTATTTAGAATAGGATAGGAATAGGAATGGAATGGAATTGGAACTGGAATAGAATAGAAAACGGAATAGAATAGGAGTAGGTTAGATTAGAATTAGGATAGGACAGACAGAACAGAATAAGCTGGAAGGAACCTTGGAGATCTTCTAGTCCAGCCCTCTACTCAAGCGGGAGAACCTATACTATTTCAGATAAGTGACTCTAAACTCTTTTTAAGCACATCCAGTGACGGAGCACCCGCGATTTCTGAAGGTAAAGCTCTTCTACTGGTTAATTCTCCTCACCATTAGGAAGTTTCTCCTTCCTTCCAGCTTGCTTCTCTCTTTGATCAGCTTCTGACCATTGTTTCTTGTCCTGCCTTCTGGTGCTTTGGAGAATAATTTGATTCCCTCTTCTTTGTGGCAGCCCCTCAAGTATTAGAAGATTGCTATCATGTCACCACTAATTCTTCTTTTCTTGAGACTAGCCAGACCTAAATCCCGCAGCCGTCCTTCATATGTTTTAGTTTCCAGGCCTGTGATCATCTTAGTTGCCCTTTTCTGATTTTTTTCCAAAGTCACAACATCTTTTTTGTAAAAAAAAGTTGACCAAAGTTGATCAGTAGCTATGCTTATCTCTTAGAGAAAGGACTAAAAGCTGTGATTCTAACCATCTTAAATATTTGCTGTTCCATGAATTGATTGGACTAGATCAATGTTTTTGAAAGGGGAATTCTGGGAGTTGAAATCCATCCATTTTAATGTTACAAAGTTCGAAAAACATTAGATTATAATGGTAACTTCCATGTCTGTGATTCTATGATTCATTGTATGCTGGGTTTTTAGGAAACCTGTGGCTGTTTTGAAAAGAAAACAGCCAGGGAGCATCTTTGGCTCAAGTTAATTGGAGGGTAAATATAACATACATAAATATAAGCTCACTTGCTTATGTTTAATTCCTGGGTTTGAAAAACACATGTTATAAAACTCTTCTCCCCGTTCACCTATTTTAGGGTGGATGGTAAAAACAGTATCTATCCGTACTTTTAGCAAAACAGGAAAGGATGGAAAAGAGTGAGAGATGTCACTTCAAGAGAGCAGCAATCCAGGCAATGAGGAGAAATGAATTATAATTTTACCTTAAAATTTCTGAAGGGCAACCCACAAATCTCCTTTATAGGTTTTTCTAACACTAGGGGCCATGATACTGTTTATTCCATTTTATAATTATTTATACCAGTATGTAGCTAAACCTTTTTATAGCTTAGACATTAGTTGTGATATTTTAAGGGTTTGGGGGGGGGGGGGTTGCTTTACATTTTCAACACTTACCTCATGCCTATTAATTTTAGCAGTTGATGAAGTTTGAAACCATAAGCTGCAAAATCTAAGCCTCCAGAGAAGCTGAAAATGAGTTAGGTAAGACGAAACTAGCCAAAACAGAGGAGGGAGGGAGTCTGCAGAAACTTAACAACGTGACCTGAACGACTCTTTAAAACCATTTCAAAGCAACCCTTAAACCAGGGATAGGATTCTACCGGTTCAGACCGGTTCTATAGAACCGGTTGTTATGATTCTGTGCAGTTCGGACAACTGGCAAATTGTACCCCTGGCTGGCCCCACTCCTCTCCGCCCGCTCTCCCCTTAGTCAGTCCTTAGTCAGTCCTAGCCAAACCCAAATCCTGCAATGGCTGTCTCTTAATTGCAATGGACTCTGAGAGACGTTTTTGCAACATGCTTGGAGCGTGTCAGCTGAGGTGGTTGAGTCTTGTTGCTGAGTTCATCCCAAGTCCATGGTTAGAAAGTTAGAAATCTCTGAAACGGCGGGGATACCTTTTAAAGCTGTGCTTGACTCCGGCTGGGTGCATTGTGTTGCTTAGAATGGGAACCCGACTTTGATCCACTTTTGTAAAATTTACATGATCGGTCTGGTCCACCATTGTGTCCTGTTCTGTCGAAGGTGGAGTGAGGCTGGCATTTTTTAGATGCTTTTGCTGTAAGCCTGGAATTAGGTTCCAAGGTCATTGTGCCTTGAGAGGGTGACCTCTTATCTGCTTAGCACCTCAGAGTTCTCAAAACATTTTCTCGGGATCACATTGGCTGACTCATCAGACGGGTTAGGATTGGGAAACCAAAGGAATTGCTTTATGCTTTGTGCCGGACCTTCAGGTTCCACCTGACTTTGTTGCAACCACTTTTTCCTCAGTTAAAGTTCTTTTGATTCAATTCAGAGGATTCAAGAATCTTGCCTTCTTGAGGGACTAGCTGGGGCAAGTCCTTACACAATCACTTAATCTGCCATACAAAACTCATTGTTATATGGATGTTGCCTGCAGCCCTCTTCAAAACAAACCATACTATGGCTTCTGATGAAAACCTCAATTGGTTGAGGTACAAATCAAGCCACTTGAACCAAACTTGGCCATTGATGCCAATTCCAATCTTAATAAGAATTAGTCATCAAAGTACTTACAGAAGACTCTAGTCTGTTTCTTGTTTAGTTTTATGGACAAAAGTAGATTCTTGTTTTCCTCAAGCAAAAGCTCAAAGCCCAGACATTTCAGATTCTGGCTTGTAGAAGAACAAACGAAATGGGATATTCCGACTTTCCACACAGAACTAAGTAAACCACATATTGTTTTCCTGATTTGTAAAACTATTTTGACAAAAGGAGTTCAACAAGAAACCCATTTGAATGACCTGGTGATCAAGTCTTTGGAATCCTAGATATAAACCTGTAAATTGATATATGATCTTTTTTCCTTAGTTACTCTTACAAAACATTCCTTCCTTACTGTAAAACCATCAAATGCTTTACGCGGATCTCCAAAATGGACTCTTTTAAAAAGGTAGCTTGCTGGAACAGAGAATAATAAATCCAAGTGGCCCCGCAGTCCATAAATTCCCAATATTTTATTTTCTCTAAGAGTCTGGAAATTCTCATTTGCCTAAGATGTGTTTTGGGGGTACTGGTGTGCATTTTGCATGACATTTCTAAATTTCCTCACTCCCCTGCTTAAAAATTACGTTGGTGCAGTCAGATTTTATTTATTTATTGCTAAAAAGTCTAAAAATAGCATTCACTCAATATTTTTCAGCACACCTCCTTTGCAAATTTTTGAAGCATGCTTTCTGGCAACCTTAGAATATGTGTCTTGTGATCTATATGCTAGGATGATAAATCAGGATTATTATTTTTTAATTCCTTCAACAGAAATAGATACTGAGGACAGTATTCTCCTTCTGACAGGAAATTGCTGGCCCAAATCTTTGTCAAAGTTTCCAAAACAAGAAATTCCCCATCACCATGCAAATTGAGTAAAGATAATCAGTAAAAATTTTGTACAGCACTGTCTTGTTTCTCAACTTTTCTCATCTTCCCAACTCTCCTATTGGTTTCTTATGATTTATCAGTTGTTGTTTCTAACTTATGTTAATGATTCTAACTATGATTTCTGGCCTATGACCTATTACTTGCTGTTTATAAGTACACTGTGAGTTATGCACCAGAGACAAATTCCTTTTGTGTCCGATCACACTTGGCCAATAAAGAATATATTCTATTCTGTTCTATATTTTGTTCTATATTCTGTTCTCTCTTGTAAATTCTATTCTCTTCTTCTCTAAATTCTCTCCTCTCCTCTCTTTTTATTTTTTCCTTCCCTTCCCTTCCATATTTTCTCTTCTCTCCCTCTCTCTATATTCTCTTCTAAATATTCTTCTCTTCTAAATTCTCTTTTCTTCTCATCCCCATTCGTATCCCCCTGAAGATTGACATCCCATAAGTGAGGGTGCTGAGTCTTTTAAAAACATTAAAAACATCTTAACTAGATTCACACAAGGCACCCAATTCTTGTTAACAGAATTGCTAAGTAGGTCATCCTCATCTTATGACCCTTGTTTACTAACCATATAAAGTTAGGATCGTGCTGACAAATGTGACTTAAAACTAGTCCTTGTACTTACTGTCACAGCATTCCCAGTCATGTCATCAAAATTCAGCCCTTGGCAAAGATAATTGGCAGTTTCTTCCATTTCTGAGTGGAATAGCGAAATTGCCATAGCAAAGGTGTTGATCCAGATAGTTTCCCCTTCTGCCAGAGAAGCTTTGAGATTTTGGCCCAGCCTTCCTCACAGGGTTGGTGTTGCAGAGAAAAATCAGGAGTTTGGCCTTTTGCTTTTGGATGAAAAAATTACATGATCCGATCAAACATAAAATAAGCTTAGCATAAAGACAAAACCTCAAACTTTCCCCAAAGTTCTCAACCCCAGGAAAGTATTGTTAGGAATCTGTCCACCAATTAATTGGGTTGGCAATATATAAACCAACAATGTATGTTTGTAGCTTTAAGACAAAACCACTGTATTGATTTATATTATATTCCGATTGGTTGATTATATTGCAAATTACCATAAGAGGGAGCTAGAGATCATAGCTTGCTCTCTCTGACATTCTGTCTCTCTGACATTCTGTTGCTATCTAAGGTTCTCTGTTGTATTTATGCTGTGCTTCTACTTTGATATCTTTGTTTACTGTAAATGACAAAGGCAACTGGTAAGAAGACTTTGTAATTGGATATTCTTTGGACTGCAAAACGTATATGACCTGGACCGTTTGTTGGACTGTGCTATTTCTTAAAGTAAACTTTAACTCAATTTAGTGTATCTGTGTGTGGCTGGATAATTATTCATAACTATTCTCACTAATCTGGCCTCACTAATCTGCAAGAATGACCATTAAGTTAATATGGGACTTTGTGATTTACAGCATTGTGTGAATGCAGCCACAAACTGGTAAACCAAGCCATTACGTTAAGATGGTTTTATCATTTATGGAGGAATCACAAAATAGCAAACCTATGGCTGAACTAAACGGTTCTTAACATTGGTGCTTAACATGGGTTCACCTTGACCAGATAAGGTTTTCTGTCACTTAGTGTTGAACCTACAAGCCATTGGACTTAATTTGTTATGCAAAGCCAGGGAATTGGATTAATTAAGAAACCAGGCTATTGTGTGCCCTGGGAACATAACCTATTTTGTTTTAGGATATTAGATCATAGTGTGAAGCAGTCTGAATTTTCCTTCCCACCTGGGCAGCATTTTTGCCCTGATCCCCAACTATAACCTTGTAAATTTTGCAAGGGTAGCATTGAATGAATGCTTTGATTTAGTATCCCTCAACAGAGAGAGAGATTGCAAATTCAGGAAAGCTCAAAGTCACCTCTGTAAGTGAGTCTTGGGAGAGGCCAAGCATTTATTTGCAAAAATTTAGGGAGCTACCACATCATGGAAAACTCAGGGACCGTGGCCCTCTCAAAGTCAGTGAGCCATGTCCAGTTGTCCCATATGAATGAAGAAGACAGATTATGACTTTTTCTTTTAAGAAAAAAGTTTCAACAACAGATAAAATACCAAAAAGCAAAAGAAGAGTTAGGGGCAGGGATGGTTAGAGAAAAGGCAACGTCAGGAGGAAGGAGGAAAAAGGGTGAGAAAAAGAATACTTTGATGAATCTTTGGTGCAGATACAGATCTAAAATTAATTTCTTACTCAACAATAATATACAGTATTTCTATAATGATGAACAGTTCTGATCATCAAATCCCCAAAGCAAATTTTCATTTGTTGCCGTTTCTAGCCAGAAGTCCCACAGTAGTAAAGATACTCGAAAAATTAGAATATGGTGCAAAAGTTCATTTATTTCAGTAATGCAACTTAGAAGGTGAACCTAATATATGACTCATTACATGCAAAGCAAGATAGTTCAAGCCATGATTTGTCATAATTGAGATGATTATGGCTTACAGCTCATGAAAAGTAAGTAAATCTGGCTTGACTCTGGTTGTCCGGAGGTTGCAAAAAGGGATCACTTAACTCTGGGACACTGCAGTTGTCATAATTATGAGTCAATTGCCAAGCGTCCAAATTTTGATCACATGAGCAAGACCCAAAGGTCGTAACTATGAAAAAGGGCCATCAGGCGCATGTTTCAGGGCCGTTTGTAACTTTGAACAGTCACTAATGAACTGTTATAAGTCAAGGATTAGCTGTAACTCGGGTGGGATTCAAATTTCTTAACAACAGGTTCTGTGGGCGTGACCAAATTTGTGGGTGTGGCTTGGTGGTCATGTGACTGGGTGGTCATGGCTTGCTGACTGGGCATTGCTTGGTGGTCATGTGACTAGTTGGGCATGGCTTGTATGTAAATATTATAAATATTTATGTAAATATTGATATATTTTTTTATAAAAAAAGAGCAACTTTTACCCCAAATCAGGAAAAGCTGGCAGGCAGATTGAGTTGCTTGCAGAACCACAGATTCACTCAGAGATCTACCTTTCTGCCATCTGCTACCTGAGTCAGCACTGAGAAATAGAAGCTTCAGTCCTAAGGAAGGTTCAGCTCTGCTTTTAGATTAGCTAGAAAGCCAGAAATCCAACGATCTAAACCTCCCAGCACAGTAGAACAGCTGATGGTCGGGGCGGGGGGGAAGGAAAAATAGCAACTTACCAAACATAGGAAAATTTGATGGCATGCAGGCCACGTAAGGAGTGAGTGGGCGGGGCAGGGAGGGCCCAACCAGTGGCACGATTTTCAGGTTCTCCCAAACTGCGGAGAATTGTAACAACCGGTTCTATAGAACTGGTCCGACCAGGTAGAATCCCATCCCTCCTGTAACTGTCTTGCTTAGCGAGGGAAATCCCAATTCAAGGTCACAAGTCAAGGACCACATGGTAACTGTTACGGGCTTCTCCGTTTTTTGCAAAACAATAATCCAAAGTCACGTTTTTTTTTTCCTCCAAACTCAAATTTCACCATGTAATTTGGCAATGTGACCCTTTTAACGGGAGCTACGTGCCACCTGAATTTCACTGCCCTCCCGGTTGGAGAACATAACCTGCCCTGGAGATTCCTCCCCAGCCTTCTATTTTCTTTATATATATATTTAGTTTTCTTCTTTCACCTTCTCGACCCAATGGGCCTGCGTAGGATTATAAGCACGGGAGGACTAAATTTAGTGGCCTGGTCTTGTTCCACTGAGTCTCCCTGCTGATATAATAGTCTCTCGGGTCATTTGAAAAACAGTTAATTCCTGCCCCGGAAAGTCTCTGGACTTACTTTGACAAGGTGATTCTTTGTCAAAGAAAGAATGGATGTGACAATCTCTCCTCCTTTCGGGGAGTGAAATGCAGATGGTTTTTAACAGATTAATAGAATAGAATAGAATAGAATAGAATAGAATAGAATAGAATA
>NW_020769429.1:96340-114314 GCF_900518735.1 Pseudonaja textilis
AGAGAGAGAGAGAGAGAGAGAGAGAGAGAGAGAGAGAGAGACTTTTTTAACATACCCCCTGGCTTGCAGTTTCTTTCTTGGGTGACACTCAAGGTGCTGGCTGTCACTTTTAGAGCCCACTTTTCCCTAATATCCACCAGGTCAAGCAGGGTGGGCCTGAGCTTAGCCCCTTCCCCTAAATCAGAGGTCAGCCATCTGCAGCTCTGGAGCCGCATGGGGCTCTTTCATCCCTCCACAATTGATAGGGCTTTTGCTTAGGATAGAGGGGAAAGGGTGCTGCGCTAGGAGGAGGCTCTATGGTGGGGGAACCGCCATAGAGTCTGGTCAGCTCCAGAATTGAACTGGGGTGGGGGGGGGAAACCTTCCGGTTAGGACCTTGTTGGCTCTTTGTTTAAGGTTGCCGATCCCCTGCCCTAAATTGGAGGGAAGGGTATCTTTTCCATGGCAGCCCCTGCCCTCATCCTGGTTGCATGCCATCCCCTCTGCCCCCTGAAGTATGGCAAGTCTCGGCCCTCCTCACCTCCCTTTTGGTAAAGCTTAGAAAAATCTGGCTCCCCCCCCCCAACCCCCCTCCCGGCCAAGACGACACCCTTGTGAGGTGGGCTGGGCTGAGACAATCCACTGAAGCAATGTTACCCAGGAAGCTTCTGTGGTTGAAGGGAGGACTGGAAGCTGGCTCTCCCCATTCCTCACCCAGGCTGCCAGAGGCTTATAGACTAGACAAGGGGCTGACCACAACTTGCCCCAGGTTAGATGCACCTGAAGAACAAAATGGTTGTTTTTCTGGAGGGTTTTCTCTTTATTTTTTTTGCTGGCAGGGAAATTCTGGGGTTGAAGTCCATAGGTCTTTAAATTATCGTGAAACACTAGCTGACAATTCGACAGCTTTGCCTTCAGAAGTTGTGGGTGCTTCATCGCTGGAGGTATTTAAGAAAAGACTGGACAGCCATTGTCTGAAAGGTATAGGGTGCTTGAGCGGGGGCTGGACTAGAAGACCTCCAGGGTCCCTTCCGCTCCAGGACTGTTCCTATTCTGTCTTATGTTTGCAGGCAGGAATAACTGTTCTGAATCCGAGAAAAGGTTTGTAATATGGCTAATTTGGGCGCGCGGTTTATAAATCATTTCAGTGAGCAAAACACCCGCCTGGAACGTGCTGTGTCCTCCTTCTGGCCCTACCAGGCAGGCAGCTTTTAAAATCTCAGCCAATAATTTTAGACTGCTTCTAAATACGACTTTGGGAAGATGGACCCCTTTCCCTTCCCAGCCTTTCCATGTCTTGGGGGTATTTTTTCCTCTTTTGTTTTCTTTTCTTCCCAGCACCATAAGGTGGAAAGCTAACTTTACATTATTGTGGAAGCCACAAACTAGAGGGGTTTGTGTGTGTGTGTGTGTGTGTGTGTGTGTGTGTTTTCAGGGTGGGGGGGAGACAGTTTACTGTCAGGAACAGTATTTATAACCAGCAGGTGACATGGCTGTGAAACTGTCTATTGAAGAAGGGAAAACAGTTTAACTCTCTCTGGCGTGGAGTTGAAAGAAATTCAGGGCCAGAGAAGCAGGAAACATTTCACAGCTCTGAAATCATGCATTCTCTGTTGTTGTTGTTGTTTTCCTGAGTGATTTTGAGAGCCCTTTTCCTGCAGGCGTGTCTGCTTACTCTTGGACGTTGTAAAGAAAAGAGAAGTTGTAACTCCTACTTTTCCTATATTTAAAGAATATAGAAAAGCAACCAGGAGGAATGAGGGGAGGATTAAAAGAGACTGGACCGCCATCTGTCAGAAATGGTGTTTGGGCGGGGGGGGGTTGGACTAGATGACCTACAAGGTCCCTTCCAACTCTGTTAATGTAATCTAATCTAAAGAGATAAGATAACTTTATTGTCATTTTTTTATTGGGAGTACACTGACTCACATTAAAAATGAAACTCTGTTGCCGGCTCTTGAGAAAGTGTACCCAAATACAGGCATAACATACATATACATGCTGTATAACATACATATATTCCTTCGTGTGTGTGTGTGTGTGTGTGAGACTGTCCATTTTGATATAATGTATTAAGTAGTAATATTGTACTATATTGTAGCAATGTATTAATCAGTATTCAACTGGGGTGGGGGCCAATAGGTGTAGATATGTTGGGTTTTTTTTAATGCACATTTCTTTTCAACATCTTGTATGTTTTGTATTTTGGGGGGATTTTTTTTTTTTTTTGCTGTTTTTAAGTTTCGATTTATTTTTTTTTTGAGTTTTCCATTTTAACTTTTATTTCAAAGAAATAAACATCATTGGGTTAAAAAGAAATAAGGCAAAGCTAGAAATTAAGACTCCTTAAGATCTTTCTCTGAGCTGGCAGAGGGGAGAAATCCAACCCAGTTTTACTTTTACCTAACCATGAGGTGTGGTGATGTTCAGAGATGGGCAACCATCTCCTTTCTTTTAATGTCATGGCCCTCATCGTTGCAGAAAACCAAGCGAGCCCCTTCCAGTGAGGACTGTTTCTTTGACCTCTTGAGCAAATTCCAGAGCAACCGGATGGAAGACCAGCGCTGCCCTCTGGAAGACTCCCAGAGAGAGTCGGATGAAGCAGCGGCTACCCCTGTCCCTGCCCGGGAAGAGGCACAAAGTAAGTGGGCCAATCTTACTAAGGAAGGGTAAGGTGGCCAAGCAGTAACTCCCAGAGGGATCTTGGGGATCTTAGTGGACAACCAATTAAGTACGAGCCAACGATGTGCAGCGGCAGCCAAAAAAGCCAATGCAATCCTAAATTGCATTAACAGAGGGATGCAGTCAAGATCAAGGGAGGTACTACTACCACTCCACAAAGCCTTAGTAAGGCCACACCTAGAGTACTGCGTCCACTTTTGGTCACTACACTATAAAAAAGAGGTTGAGACTCTAGAAAGAAGGCAGTGAAGAGCAACCAGGATGATGAGGGGAGTGGAGGCACAAACATATGAATGGTTGCAGGAACCGGGCCTGGCTAGTCTAGGGAAGAGAAGGACCAGGGGAGACAGGAGAGCATCGTCCAATATTTGAGGGGCTGCCACAGAGAGGAGGAGGAGGTCAAGCTATTTTCTAAAACACCTGAAGGCCAGACAAGGAATAATGGATGGAAGATGAACAAGGAGAGATTCAACCTGGAAATAAGGAGGAATTTTCTGACATTGAGAGCCACCAACCCATGGAACAAAATTTGCATTCAGAAGTTGTGGGAGCTTCACCTGGAAGCTTTCAAGAAGAGACTGGACTGCCATCTCTCAGAAAAGGTGTAGGGTCTCCCTCTTGGGCGGGGGCTGGTAGTGACGGGACTAGATGACTTACAAGGTCCCTTCCAACTCTGTTAATCTGTTAATATTACAGCTGCAAAGCTGTCGAATCTGCCCTCAGCTTCCCTGGGCCTTGCTTGCTTCATGTCCCATGCTGGGTTGTTGCCCAGATACACAGCAACTTTCTAGGGCAGGGGTCACCAACCTTTTGGACCTCAGGGACCACCAAGCTCATAATTTTAAATCCCGTGGACCACTAATATGAATTTTGACTGATGGTGGCTTGCTGACGTTTTCCCAGGGTCTCCGCAGAAAGCAGCAGAGACCCTGGGAAAATCCCTCCCAATTTTTTATTTTCTATAAAAAAAATTTCCCGCCCCGTTTAGGATACCGTCTCCAGCTCCGTTCTAGGGGAGTCGGGGGAGAGAGAGAGAGAGACTTTTGGCTTCATGCAAGGAAAGCAGCAGAAGTCTTTCTTTCTCTCCCCCAAACTCTGCCAGAAATGAGTCTTTGCAGCATCTTGGAGCAGGAGGCCTTGCAGGGTCCCAAAGACTCATTTCTGGCAGAGTTTGGGGTAGAGAAAGAAAGACTTCTGCTGCTTTCCTTGTGTGCAGCCAAAAGCAGAAGAAGCGGAAAGAAGCAGCCCGGTGGCCAGGCCAGGCGTGTGGGGCAAGTGGGACAAGTCCCCCCCTCTGCCCTTTCCCCCCTCCCCTCACTACCTCGTGTTGTTCGCAATGCAAGCGACGCAAGCCTTGTGTTCCTGCGCAGCCTGGATTAATTGCTTTGTGGGGGACAGACATTTCTCTGCGGACCACCAGTGATCCCTGGCTGACTGGTTGGTGACCGCTGTTCTAGGGGATGCAGCAATTATACGTGGCCAGGAAGCCTCCTTGTGATGGACAGATGACAATTCCTCGACTCGGGAAAAAGGAGACAGGCACAGACTTTGTCCCAAGGAGGAAGGGCCGTTGAGGTAAACCAAGTTGAGGAGCAAACATCACATAGATTTGAGGGATGTTACAGCTATTGGAGACCTAGCTACAGACTCTTGGAAGTCTGTCCAGGTTCTCTCTCTCCTTTCTTACGTTAAATGAAAATCAAGGCGGAGTTCAACTGGGTTGGGTACTGCAGAACCCACTGGGGGTGGAATTTATACTCCCTGAAGGGTCCAGGAGGTAATTCCTGATCTTCAAAAGGCTGCCAGAGAGGAGAACGAGCTGAGCTGATACCTCCCCACCCCAGGTAACTAAGGGTTCTTCCAGGGCTGGCTTGCTTGCTCATCCCTCATCTGGTTTCTCCCCCAGCTCAGTCCATGGCCTCCCCGCAGACCGAGGAGCTCTTCGACCTCATTGCCAGCTCCCAGAGCCGGCGGCTTGATGACCAGCGGGCCAGCGTGGGGAATCTTCCCGGGCTCCGCATCACGCCCAGCAACCTGGGCCACCTTCGCATGGACGGCGAGGCCCAAGAGCCTGGCGACGAATTCTTCAACATGCTGATGAAATGCCAGGTGGGTTGGTTGCCCTTCCTATCCTTGGTGGAAAATTCTAATAGCAAATGGGAAGGAAATTCAACCTTTGCCAAACCTCCCAGGGCTTAGGGGCTGTGCAGGCCTTCATAACCCCCAGGGGAGCATGGAATTCTTTTAGGGTTAACGGTAGAGCCTTGGAGCTAAGGTGTGGGCTCAAGCCCTCATTTAGCCACGGGGTTCATTGGCAGATTTTGAACCACTTGCTTTCTTACAGCTAAATCTACCTTGCAGGCAAGAATAGGATAGGAGATAGGAAATAGGGATTATTAGAATTAGAATTATTAGAATAATTAGAGTTAGGATAATTAGAATTATTAGAATTAGAATTAAAATAATTAGAATTAGAGTTGGGAGGGACCGTAGAGGTCTTCTACTCCAACCCTATACCATTACAGGCAAATGGTTATCCAGTCTTGTTCAGAGTATCGCAGTGTAAATTCAGCGCCAGAAAAGTAAACACAGATGGCTGGGGCTTCATTTAACTTCTTTATAAAAAGACAAAGTAAATTTTACAATACCAGTTGTAGATTTTTCCAACATGGAGCCAACTCAAACAGAAGCAGACATGTTACAGGTTCAGGGCAGAGCAGCAACTCAGGAGCCCAGAAACAGACCCTGGTTTCACTTTAGTTCAGCAGACAAGCAAGCAAGTTAGTTTCTCTTTCACTTTAGAGCTGAGCACAGAACGAAGATAAACCACGCCCAGATTCTCTCTTTAAGTATCAGCCCTCAACTCCGCTCTCATTGGCTGACCCTGTTACTAAGCTGTATTCCAGTTTATGAATATATTGACAAATCTCTTCTTAAAAACTTCCAGTGTTGAAGCATTCACAACTTTTGGAGGCAAGTTGTTCCACTGATTAATTGTTCTGTCAGGAAATTTCTCCTTAGTTCTTGGTTGCTTCTCTCCTTGATTAGTTTCTTGTTGAGGTGGAGATGAAATGAGGAGGAGGAAGGACACTCCCGACATAGTCCATTTTCAACAAAGTGGGATATAATTGCAGTAAAGAAATAAACGACATATGGCTGTTTAGAGTAGTCTGGCCCAGATCATGAGATGTTGTGGCTAACTTTTTTTTATCTAGCATTGGGCAAATCTTAGCTTTTGGTGGAACTTAACAGGTGTGAGTTCCATGCGCCTTCGGCATTTAGTCATGCCGGCCACATGACCACGGAGACGTCTTCGGACAGCGCTGGCTCTTCTTCGGCTTTGTAACGGAGATGAGCACCGCCCCCTAGAGCTGGAAACGACTAGGCGGATGTGCGAGAGGAACCTTTCCCTTTAACAGGTGTGATACCAACGCAGAAACCCTAGGGACTAAGCACAGGCTGGGCACCATGTCTTCCACTAGGGGAGCCAAGCAAGAGTGGACCATCCTTTTCCCACCATAGGGGAAGATCTTGAGAGCTTATGGCTTCTCCTGCCTACCCCTTTAGTCAGTTTTAGCACATCAAACACTGGCTGTCCTCTAAACCAGGGGTCTCCAACCGTGGCAACTTGAAGACTTGTGGACTTCAACTCCCAGCTTTGCTGGCTGAGGAATTCTGGGAATTGAAGTCCACAAGTCTTAAAGTTGCCACGGTTGGAGACCTCTAAATTAGGTTACACCCATCCTGCTTTTCTTATGCTTTTCCTCCCAAGATGCTCAGCGCCCTGTGTAGAGTTCTTAGTGATTCACACTGAAATCTCCTAACAGCCTTGTAAACTGGCTGGCAAGGAAGCCCTGCCTGCTGCTACCATCAGGAGCAACCCAGGTGGATTTGATTGAAATAAAGTCAATTTAAATCTCTAGTAAAAAAAAGCTTGATTTAAATCCCCTCGGTTTAAATCATGATTTTTAAAGAGCAACTGTCATCTCTGTCCCGCAGTGGCTCCTCCCCTGACCCGCTGTTGTGACTCACTGACCGTCCTTGAAAGGGATGGCTGGTGATGTCGCAATGACAACACGGTGAAGGATTTTGGGAGCAGCCGTTGAGTGGATGCCTGCTAACAGGGTCTGCAGGATGGATCTGAAATGACAGTTGCTCTTTAATATTATATTTATAAGCTGCTTAGAAGGTTTCACTTCCATTTTTACTGCTTGCCCTTCCTCCTCCGACTTGGAGCCTGGTGGTACAGATGCATTTCTCTCCAAACAACCATACAATTTGTAGCGTACATAGATTTGCAAAACAATGGGATAAAGGAATATTCTTGCATTTTGCTTTCTAATTTATCTCATGGTTCCTGTGAAACTGTGTGAATGCGTCAATGCAGGGCATGTTATCTCAGCTTGCAGGGCTTGGATTCCTTAAATGAGTTTACCGAAAATGTAAATATTGTGGATTTTTTTAATTAAAAAAAAAAAACCACAACCCATCGATTTTTATCCACCCTGCTTTCTGCAGTCCTCCCGCCTGGATGACCAGCGCTGTGCCCCACCCCATTCCATCCCCCGTGGCCCCACGGTGCCCGATGAGGACTTCTTCAGCCTCATCCAGCGAGTCCAAGCCAAGCGCATGGATGAGCAGAGGGTGGACCTGGCTTCAGGAGAAGAAGACGACCAAGCCAAGGATTGAGCACCAGATCACTAGCCAAGACCCATCTTCAGTTAAGCCAGAGCAAACAGCCAGCGAAGGGAAGGACTTCTGGAGGCCCCCAGCTGAAGATCTGGGCCGTGGCACTCAGGGCATTCTTGGGCGGGGGGGGGCAATGCACTTTCTCCCCCTGGAGAACATGGCACTGGCAAGAGCGGCAAGCAGAATGGGTGGGCACTTCCGGCTGACCGAGGCGCCTGTGGGCCAACCGGGCAAGAGTGAGGCTTCTTTTCTGCTTGAACATCGTCTGTGAAAACCAGGCTCAGGAACCGAGGAACGGGGAGGTCTCCACCAAGGAGTCTGGATAGGGGCCACACCCCCAAGGGGCTGCTGGAGGGGTTGACAGCCCCTCCCCCGCCCCGCCAAGTCAGGTTGATTTATGTCTCTTGTCTCTTTAGGCCTGTATCCCGTGCCAAATCATCAGCCCACTTGGGAATATGAATTGGAGACAATCAGTGACTCTGTGTGTGTGTGTGTGTGTGTGCGGGCGAACCTTGCTTTCAAAATGTGCTTTTGGGTGCCCTTTTATCTCAGGTGCAATCGGACGCTAGTTGGAAAGGTGCTAGGGAGGAGACAAGAGGGAAGCAAACACCCAGAACCAAGATGTTTGGTTTCTGTTAGCCAAGGGAAATTGGGTGGAACACATAAGTACAGGTGGCCTTTGACTTACGACCACAGCTGGGTTCAGAATCAGGTCGGGTGGCCGTTTTGCTCAGCGACTGCAGTCCAGGCTCTGCCAGCGATGTAGTGCTTATTAAGCAGAGCTGGAGAGGGGGCTCTTGGGGTGGGGGAGATCCAGTGCAGGCTGCAATGGCTGTCCAGCAGGCAGAAATCTTCTGCAGGCCAGGCCTGTGTTGGCTACAGGGCCCACTGGGGCACAGAAATATCCGTGGAGCCTCTGCCTGCCCCATCAGCCCTTTGGCTGATTACAGGATCCAGTGCCACTTGCAAAATTGCTCCAGGCCATTCAAAGTGGCAATGAAGTTATTCTAAGTCACTCGCTTTCAGTATTCTGCGTCTCTATAGAAATACGGTAGATGGGTGGGGGTAGTTGCCGCAGTTCTTAAGGTGGGATGTGATCACTGCTTGAGCCATGGTGACGCAGTGGTCAGTGTGCAGTACTGCGGGCTGCTTCCGCTGAGTACCATCTGCCTGCAATTTGGTGGTTTGAATCTCACCAGGCTCCAGGTTGACTCAGCCTTCCATCCTTCTGAGGTCGGTACAACGAGGAGCCAAATTATTGGGGGCAAAGAGGCTGTAAACCATTTAGAGAGGGCTGGAAAGCACCGTGAAAGCTTAAGTGCTATTGCTCAAAGCCTGCAATCCCAGCATGTCTGCTTGTTAAGTGGAACCTGGAATCCCAGGTTCGAGGTGCCAGGGGTGTCTTAGGAAGGCTGGGGAAATCCTGGGGTGCCCGAGGCAGGCCATGCAGGATGGCAGATGCTCCAGTGAATCACGAAGCTTGTATCCAGCCCACCAGGGTTGGGAGATTTGGTCTGCTAATACACAAAGTGTCTCATTTTGGCTATTCCTTTCCAACTATGGTCAGGCGTGCCCAGCCTGTGTGTGGCAAAGCTTTATTGAGGCTGCCTTCCGCCACTCTCCAAGTGGTCTCCATTCCCGTGATCTTTCAGAAGTTTTGCATGCTCAGAGGAAGGGCAGAGATGGGGTCAGGAAGAGGCAGGTGGGGGAGCCACAGTGCCCTTGTGAGCAGTCATAAGGTCTGGCAGGGTGCGGCGTGTCGACTTTTCATTACGTGGCCACAGGGGCATTGACAATGGCCATAACTTCAGGGACAGGTTATGTCCCTTCATTCAGGACTGCCATAAGGAATGGTTAATGCGGGCTACCTCTCTAGCTACTGCAGCCTTTCACAAAAATAATATTTTTAGTAACCAGTTGAAGGATTTTCAGGCAAAATAATAAAGATTTTAGCCAGATTCTGGCCCTCTTTTAATCTGGTTTCCTTGAAGGTAGAGAAGAGCTGTTGTTTTTTTTCTCTGCTTTATCGTGGACTGTTGGTTTGGAGTTTATTCCACAATTATATCAGCAGCTGTGGAATTAGACAAAGTTAGTTGACATTCCCCTGGGCAATTGACTTTTTCCTGGTTTCCCTACTTGTGTGGTACTTTCAAAACTCCTTTTGAAGGGATATTCTATGGTGGCCCCCACAAAAAAAAATCAGGAGTTGATTGCATGCTGCAGCTCCTCAAAGCACCGTCCTTTTCATAGAGCATGTTAGTTGGGATAGGTGCTCCGCAACTCCCGATTCTTTTGCCTTTTGAACATCCCAGAAAGATTGGACAACTTGCCAAGAACCGCCCAGGTCTCCAGTGTGTGTTTCTAGTCTGCCTGAACCGCAGACCAAGACCACAGAAGAGGTCCCTGTTGAGAAGGGAGATCCTGATGACCCAACGGTCCTAGACCCGGACCAGATCAAGGAGGCGGTTGCCCAGTGTTGTGTGAGGTCCAAAGGCCTCAGTGGGAATCAGGCCAGGCCATGTGCGTAAGTCTGTGAACCCAGCCGGCCGTGCTTAATGGGTTCCTTTTCCCCCAACCAATCTATGGTGGAGCCTCCCGCCATAGGGAGGAAAAAGGCCCTTCGTGCAAACCATTCCTTGAGCAAAAGGGTTTGAGCTCTTGATGGAAGAGGGAGGGAGGAGAAACGCATCGCTTGTGGTCATGGGAACCCAACTGCGGCAGCTCAGAAATCCTGGCCGCTACAGTGAAGGGCTGGCTTTGTTTCCCTTTCTCCATCCCGTCTGTCGACTGTCCAGCTACATTAACTGAATCCTACAAAATGCCCAGTGGTAGAGAAGGTGCCCTGTCTCCGAGGGTTCAAGGGATCCCAAATCCCCTTTCTGGTCATAGCCACGACCGGAAAGCCTTTCTCCTCAGGGTCCTTGGGCAGTGAGGGAGGTATGCTGGCGGTTGGGGCAAATATCCCTATCTTCTGCTTCGTGCCACAGAAAGGGCCTCCAGAGCCCCACAGTTCTCTGCTGCCAGGCCCATCCCTTTCGCCAGGCTGGGGCAGACCAGAAGAGAAAAGGTTGCTGCAGGGATCATCTTGGCCTTGAATGTATCGCTAATTTATTATTTTCGAAGTGCGTCTCTTGTGATTTGTTCAAAGGGCAGGTGGGGAAAGGAAGCAAGAAGTTTTAATTCTCTCCCTTCCCTCTGAAAAGCCGAAGAGCTGCCAAATTAAGTGGAAAGTACAGAAATCTTGGAGGAGAGGGAGAAAATAAAGTTGTTGAATAAAGTTTTTGTGAACAAAGTTCTTTGGAAATCATTTTTCTCCACTGTCCAGGACGAATGCAGATCTAGGAAGGAAATGCAAGGACAATAAAAAAAAGGATGAGATACCGACACATTAATACCCAAAGTATGAAGAATAAATTAGAGGGTGAACCTGAAGTCCTTACATGAGAGCAAAGATGCCGTTGTTGCCATTACTGAAACGTGGGATGAAACCCAGGATTTAAATTTTTCAAAACAGGCCTCATAAAAGAGGAGGTGGAGTTTCACTAAACAGCTACACCTTTGTAGAAATGCAAAAAATAAAAAAATAAAACCACCTTGAATGCATCTGGGTTAATATGAAAACCGAATGATGTTGCCATAGGGGTATACTATGGACCACCCAATCACAGGAACTAGATCAGGGGTGTCAAAACTCAAGATCTGGCCCACGGGGCCACCCTAGAAATAGCAAAGGACTAGCCCACAGGGCCTCTGCCAGCGAAAACAGCTCAGGAGGGACACAGGCAGCTCTACCGGCCAGTTTTCAGCCCTGACAGCTGCCTGCAGTCCTCTGCCAGCAAAAAAGTGAGGTCCGTTTTTGCTGGCAAAGGGTTAGCAAAACAAACTTAAAAGCGAAAGAAATATTTCCCCTTTTGCATTTGAGCATCCAAGGACAGGACAGGAAAGGAGAAAGGGAAAGGAAGGACAAAGAAGGAAAGATGAGAAGAGAACAAGGGAGGAAAAATAACAAAAGAGAGGAAGGAAGAAGGAAAGAGAAGGAAAAAGAAAAGGGGAAGGAAAAAGAAGAAAGGAAAATTATGAGGGAGGGTCTGAGAGGGAAGTCCTGCCTTAGCGCTTGGCCACTACAGGTGCGCCCCCAATAGGACTGACGAGCTGGCCACGCCTACCCCAGAAACACCCACCTGCGCCCCCATTCCCCTGGGTCAAAAACAACCCTGATGTAACCCTGAATGAAATCGAGTTTTAACCTTTTGCTGATTAACATCATTTAGCTGATGAACAGAAATCATAGCAATGGGGGATGTTCACTATCCTGACAACTGGGAAAGACCTCATCTCTGTACCTTGTGGGAGACCAAACAGGTCCCTAATGAGTCTTAATTCATTTAAAACATGGTTATAACTCAGTCATCTCACTGCAACTCCCCAAAAGCCGTTTTAAAAACTATCCAACCCATTAAAGCACAGAACACTGAAAATAGAAACAAAAACCAGGCACCAATCTGTTCTGTCTCACCTGTATCCACAGGTGAGAATCCAAAGTTCAAATATTCAAGCAAACAAAACCAGACCCAAAAGAGTTAACTGCTTTTGTTTTCACAGTCCTTGGCGGTCTTCCTGGAATCCGTCTGGCAAGTCTGAACTGTCCATAAATCACAACGCCATACGCAATTCTTTCGCACCAAAAATCCACTTTGCTTCAAGCGGGGGAGAGCCATTAACATGCTCCTTATATATCCCCTGAAGGGGCGTGTCAGTCTCTTTAATTAATCCTTGGCTGGACGTCTCTTTTCTAATTGAGATTGACGTCTCAATCTTCTCCTAGTCCTAGCATCAAGCCAGCATCCGGCAGTTTCATCGCTTGAAGCCTCTGGCACACTTTCCTGATTAACAGTTAACACCTGAGGTGCAATCAGAGAGGGAGTTCCAGAAGAGCTAGACGCCTCTGAAACTTCTAATAAATCAGGCTCATCTCTCAGATTCAACTCCTCCTCCTCCCCCCCAGACTCCTCTCAACGTCGCTCAGTAATGCAGGCTCAAATCTCAATGCCAGATCTTCTTCATCACTCGAGCCTACATCTGCTGACTGACCTGGTTCAAACCTCGGAGGCACAACACCAATCCATGCCCACTTTTCATTCTCTGATCTCCCAGCACCTGGGGAAAAGCCAGGTGTTTAAGGCTAAAAGGGTAGAGGCCTTTTTAGAATGTGGCTCGTATCTCGCAGAGCTTCGCTGGCCTTAGAGAATCTCTTGTAGCGGTTTCTGCTGGAAGACGAGGGAAGTCAATTGACAAGAGTTTCAGACATCTGGGGACGGTATGGACATTTGGAAAACCCATACAGATCGTCTCGAATAATGACAGGGAGAAGCTCCTTCACACCCACAACAATAAAAGCCAAATTAGCCCTAGATTCAGCCCCACACGGCTTCAATTAGGATCTGAGTGGGATGACCGTGTAAAGGCCATTTATTAGAATATTGTAGCAAAGAGATTTCCCTTAATGAAAAGAGTGAATCCAGAACACAGAATCGGGTTCATTGTATACAGTAGAAAAAGTAGAAAAGAAGAGTTGATGGTTTATGAAGAGGAGCCAGTTGGGTCCAGCGATTAAGGCGCCTGGGGAGAAAGCAAGAGACCCTGTGTGGCTGTGCAGATTCTTTCCAAAAATCCCCAGTGAAGCAGCACCCAGAACCTCTGGAGGCAAAGCTCTTCCACTGGTTAACTCTCCTCACTGATAGGAACCTTCTCCTTTTACCTGTTGCTCAGTGGCCTCTGTTTGCACCCCATTGGCTCCGCTCAGGTTTCGGACTGGCTTGCTGGGCCACCTCTCCCCTCTTGGTTCTAGCTCAAGTTCTCTTTTTGTTCCTCCTGTAGCTAATCTTGAGAGGTGTGTGTGTGTGTGTCTACACACACACAGAGATATAGATTAGATATATCCGGCTCTAGAGGGCAGTTGCTAATCTCCGTTACAAAGCTGAAGAGCCAAAATTCCTCATTTCTAGACTGAATCTCTCCATCAGTTTCCATCCATCCCTGTCCATTCTAGCCTTTAGCAGTTGGGCTGAATGTCTATCCATTGTGCAAATGTGGATAATAACACCCCTCCCATCCCTCCAAAGTGTGAAAGGACTTAAGCACAGATGGAGTAAATGAATATATATTCAATAAAAACCCTAACCCCGAAATATCTGAACGTAAGTTTTCAGCCGGTGGGTCCCCAAACTTGGCAACTTTAAGACTTGTGGACTTCAACTCTATGGAGCTGAAGTCTGTAAGTCTCAAAGTTGCCAACTTTGGAGACCTCTGTTGCTTAAAAAGATAGTTTTGGTGGAGCTATTCTGCCCTCCAGTGGATTTTCAAAGCCATAATGCCAGAAACAAAAGCATAGGAAAGAAAATAAGGGAATTGACAGTTTGCAAAGTTCTTAGAAAATTTCCCCCGCCCCACTTCAGATGAACAGAGTTGGAACGGACCTTTTAGGTCATCTAGTCCAACCCCCTGCCCAAGCAGGAAAGCCTATACCATTTCTGACAAATGGCAGTCCAATCTCTTCTTGAAAGCTTCCAGTGATGAAGCTCATCATTTCATCCTTGCAGGATACATCCCTTCATCCATGCACAAACCAAGAATTAGATTATATTTTTGGTCCTGCTCTCTGGAGAACTAGGAATCACCAGGTATTGTGAATACCTGCATTGTTGATGAATTATAATTATTAGAATTAAAATTCTTTTTATTTTAAAAGAAAACTTTATTAGAGATAAAAAAAGAAAAATACTATGTACAGTACATCAAATACAACTTTACGTTGTAGACAAAATCTATACACACAAATACATAATAAACATATAAAATATATGCTTCTAATCAACTAAGACTGTGCTTTTTTCTTGGTGATAATTTTACTACTATTCATTTCTTATTTGGTAAACATTCTTAATTTAACTACTCTATTCATCAAAAACATATCTTTTAATTTCCTGTTTTTTCCTCTTTAATCCACTTATACAGTTTATCCCAAGCTGTAATATATCTTGAGTCTTCCTTATTCCTAAATTTTTGTGTGAGTAGGTCCATTTCAGCGCAGTCAAGTATTTTCTGAGTAATCAAATTATTTGTTGGCATTTGTTCGCCCTTCCGACATTGTGCCAATGCCATTCCTCCCGCTGTGATAATATGGAGAATTAAATATTTCATTTCATTTGCATAGTCCCCTTTTAACATTCCCAACAAAAATATTTCAGGCTTGAATTCTAATTGAATACTTGTAATTTCTTTTATCCACAGTCTAAAATTCTTTACTAGCCAAGTGTGACAAAAGGAATTTGTCTCCGGTGCAGAAGCTCTCATTGTACATACAGGCAACAAGTGATCACTCATGATTATAATCATAAAATGCATTCATCTTCAATCGTGACACAGCACTCAGTGATAGTCACAGGTTACTAAATAAACAATCAACATAAATCATACTAGGTTATGAAATAAAACAATATAAATGGTAAGATACAAGCAACATTATAGTCATAAGAAGGTAAGGAATAGGTAGTAGAAAAGAGAAGGATGATAGTGAAACAGCCCTATTTGGTAGTTTGACAGGGTGATAGGACCAGAGAACTTTTGAGGTTAGGAACACCTTCCCCGAAAAACCTGATTGTGACGACTACAGGTGAAAATCCTGTCCCTTGCTTTTTGAGATACTGGGCATGGGACTGTCTTAGTCCTTCAAGGGCTACCACCCCACACCCTGCTTAACGATCCATGCATTCGTTTAAGGACGGGGATAGGAGCAGTCAAGTGAATTGACAGAATCCAGGTCCACACTCCCCTTCCTGTTTCAACTAGCAACTGGCAAATCCCGGCTAGGTCTCTAAAGCTGTATTAAAGCTTTTTGGAGGGTATAGCCGATTATTTCTGAATAAATTATAGCATGAATAAAAATGAGTAAGAACCAAGATTTGCTCTTCGGGATAATATGGAATTGAAATTAAAAGATCAATGATGGTATATTAATAATATGATATGGAAAGCTAATCAATACAATTTGAATGTAAATTTAAGAGGAAAGGACTATGGATATTGCGCACAAGGTATACGTACCAAACTGACACACTGTATAACTGAATGTTTTATTTGTTGTTTTGTATGTTTGTTGTAAAAAATAAAATAAAAACTTTTTTAAAAAGCTTTTTGGAGGGAAGGGTTGAGTCTGGCATTAGGAAACTACCAGTAAGGAAGCAGCTTTGGACAGTGCAAGACACATCTGGCTTCCTTGGCTTGTTGCCTGCCAAGGCAGATGTGTTCCAGGCAAGACAGAAAGGCCGAGATGCCAGCGGCTTATTCCAGAAAGAGGAGACGGGTGGGGCTGTTGCTTCCGAAGTGGAGGAAGTGAAACTTTCTAAACAGCTTGTAAATATATTAAAGAGCACCTGTCATTTCAGATCCATCATGGCAGCATCTTTTAGCAGGCTTCCCCTCACCTGCTGCCTGCCACGCCCCTCAACTTATTGTCCCACTGCGGCTTCGCCAGCCATGCCATTAAAGGGAATGTCTGAGTCAACAGCGGGTCAGAGGAGGAGCCGCAGCAAGATAAGAAATGACAATTGCTCTTTAAAAATGATTTAAATTCATTTAAATCGAGCCTTTTTACTAGTGATTTATATGATTTTAAAAAACGTGATTTAAATCAAATCCACCCCGGAAGAAATCATCCTGCTCATTTACATTCCATCAGAGACATGGAAAATAACATCCCATAATAACCACTGAAATTAGCATTGGATTAAAGAATGTTCTCATGGGAAATGGCATCATGGCGATATCAGCCAGTTGAAACATCTCGCATGTACAATTGAAAAAGTCCTTTATTAATCAGCCTCAGAAAGTCCCTTCTTTGGCAGTTATTATTTACCCTTATTTCCCTCAATGGAAGGAGGGAATCCAGAACACAGAATTGGGTTTCATATTATACTCCATAAAGTAGAAAACTTAGAAAACAAGAATTGATTGCGTGGAAAAAATCAGAGTGGATAAAAATTGATTTTAAAAAAGGTCAGATTTTTCTTAATTTTTATCAAATATATTTTAATAAAATGCTTTTGGGGTAAAAATCTAACAATAATTTCACAGTAACCATGAGAGACATCATAAAGCAAAGTGCAGGAATATTGCTTTATCCTATGGCTTTGCAAATCTATGTACACTACAAACTGTATGATTGTTTGAAGAGAAAAGCCACCAGGCTCCAAGTGCGAGGAGGAAAGGCAAAGAGTAAAAATGAAAGTGAAACCTCCTAAGCAGCTTATAAATATTAAAGAGCACCTGTCATTTCAGATCCATGATGGCGGCACCTATTACCAGGCATCCACTCACCTGCTGACCCCCAAATCCTTCACCATGTTGTCACTGTTGCATCACCAGCCATCCCATTAAAGCGAATGGGACTGCTGGTGAGTCAACAGCAGGTCAGAGGAAAAGCTGCTGCGAGATAGAGATGACAGTTGCTCTTTAAAAATGATTTAAATCGGGTTAATTTAAATCAAGCCTTTTTACTAGTGATTTAAGATTCAAAAAAACATGATTTAAATCAAATCCACCCTGGAAGACATCATCCTGCTCATTTACAGTTACATCAGAGACATGGGCAATAACATCCCATAATATTAAGCATAACCACTGAAATTAACATTGGATTAAAAGGTTCACAAGGGAAATGGCATCATATGTCACATACATCTTGTTGTGAAAAGGTACAATTTCAGCCAGCTGAAACATCTCCCACGTACAATTGAAAAAGTCCTTTATCAATCAGCCTGGGAAAGTCCCTTATTTGGCAGTTATTTACCCTTCTTAAAATTTTCTTTACTCAACCCTCATATTTGAATTATAATTATCATGAATATAATTATTCCGTTCCCTTGTAAGTACACTGAGAGCTTGTGCACTCGGGACAAATTCCTAGCGTGTCTATTCACACTTGGCCAAAATGAATATGCAGTTCAATTCCTGAGATACACACTGCGACTGAAGGTCTTCTCACACTCAGGCATGTTTATCATTTTTCTCTCCACACTCAAGGCATTTGTAGGGTTTTTCTCCTGAGTGGATTCTTTGATGTCTGTCAAAATGTCCTCTCATACAGAAGCTCTTTCCACACTCCAGACATTTATGTGGTTTTTCTCCTCTGTGAACGTTTTGATGTACATATAGAATTCCTCACATACTGAAGCTCTTTCCACACTCCAGACACTTGTGGCTTTTCTCCTGTGTGGGTTCTCTGATGTCTGTAAAGGTATCCTCTCATCCTGAAGCGCTTTCCACAATCCAGACATTTATGTGGTTTTTCTCCTGTGTGAATCATTTGGTGCACATACAGATATCCGCTCGTCCTTAAGCTCTTTCCACATTCCAGGCATTTATAGGGTTTCTCTCCTGTGTGAATGATTTGATGTCGACGGAGGTTTCCAGAGTCAGTAAAGCTCTTTCCACACTCAAGGCATTTGTAGGGTTTTTCTCCTGTGTGGGTTCGCTGATGTCTGTCAAGGTTTCCTCTCACATTGAAGCTCTTTCCACATTCCAGACATTTATGTGGTTTTTCTCCTGTGTGGATTCTTTGGTGTCT
>NW_020769429.1:114324-132468 GCF_900518735.1 Pseudonaja textilis
TCCAGACATTTATGTGGTTTTTCTCCTGTGTGGATTCTTTGGTGTCTGTAAAGGTATCCTCTCATACTGAAGCTCTTTCCACACTCCAGACATTTATGTGATTTTTTTCCTGTGTGAATAATTTGATGTCCATACAGAGTTCCTTTATCATTGAAACACTTTCCACATTCCAAGCATTTATAGGGTTTCTCTCCTGTGTGAAATCTTTGATGTCGACGGAGGTTTGAACGCACATTAAAGCTCTTTCCACACTCAGAGCATTTATAAGGCTTTTCTCCTGTGTGGATTCTTTGATGCTTATGAAGATTTCTCCATTCACTGAAGCTCTTTCCGCACTCCAGGCATACACATGGCTTATGGATTCTTTGATGTTTTTCAAGGATTTGAATTGTTTTGAAGGATTTTTCACATTCCCCGCATTCGTACACTTCTTGTAAATGGATTTTTTGATGTGTATAAAGGCATCCCCTCTCACTGAAGCTCTTTCCACAGTCCAGGCATTTGTGAGGTTTCTGTCCTGAGTGGGTGCTTAGATGCCTTTTAAGATGTGAATTTGTTTTGAAGGATTTTTCACATTCCGGGCACTGATATCTCTTTCGTCCCTCCTGAATCCTCTGGGGATTCTCAGGTCTTCTGGTACCCTCCAGGCATTTATTCGGTTTCTTGATCAAATGGATCCTTTGATGTCTAGAAAGGTTGCTCCTTTGACTGAAGCCCTTTCCACACTCCGCGCATTCATAAGGCTTTTCTCCTGTGTGGATTCTTAGATGGCTATCATGGCTGCTCTTCTGACTGAAGCTCTTTCCACACTCAAAGCATTTAAATGGTTTCTCCAATGAGTGGCTGGTTAGGTGGTTTTCAAAATGTCCGCTATTTCTGAAGGATTTCTCGCATTCCGGGCACTGAAATCTCTTCCCTGGATCCTCCTGGATCCTCTGGGGATTCCCGGGTCTTCTGATGGACCCTCCGCCCTCCAGGACCGTCTCGGGGTCTCCGCCCGTTTCCTTCTCCCCGCATCGCCCTTCGGGAAGCCGCCTTTCCCGGAGTGCCATTCGACTCATCCTTCCTGCAGCGCCGGAGCCTCGCGGCCTTTCCTCGCCGTCTCTCGGGGAAGCCGCTCCGGGACCGGGCAAAGCTGCTCTGCGGCGCGCGCTTTCCTCCTCTCGGGCGGCGCCTCCTTCCTTCCTCCGCCGTCCTCCTCCGTCCTCCTGCGGCGAGAAAGAGAAGCGGGTCACGGGTGCGTCCCCTTCCCGTAAGGGAGGCCCAGGCCAAAGCCTCCGCCGTAAGAGAACCCGAAAGTAACCCTCCCGGACTGCGATTCCCAGCATCCTTTGTGCCAAACCTGCATCATCCGGGTTCCTCCGTCGCTTGATTCTGGGAAGCTCCCTCGTTGGCCGTTTAGCTTCCGGAAGTGGAGGCTCCACGCGCTTTTCTGCGGAAGCGCCCACTGTTCCTCTGCAGGGACCGCCCAAAGGGGTCCTCCTGCCAATCGCCGCCCTTCCCAGAGCGACCAATCGGCCTTCCTTGAGACACAGGGCGCCTGCGCGGTGCCTAGGGTTGCTATGGTTCCCCGCGGAGGTGGGGCGGCGGGCTCCCTTTGATCATTGGGGTCCGACCCCCCCCCCCCCGTATTGAGGCAGGCGGAGGCCGGGGCTCTTCTGGGGCTGCGGCCTTGTAGGAGCCTCCGAAGGGGAACCAGTTGGGTCCAGTGATTAAAGCCCAGGGGAGAAAGAAGAGACCCTGAATTCAAGTGTGGGGCAGCCGCTCTTTCGGTCCAGCCCACCTCACGGGGTGGTTGTTGGGGGGGAGAGAAGCGGAGGGCGTGCTGGATATTTGCGGGGCGGGGTTCCTCGGTGCTCTCTGCCCTTGTCTTCTCGCAGACGTTTCCTTACCCCGACTGACATCATCATTGCTGGAAGGGAGTGGGGCTGCAAAGGGCCCCCAAGACTCCTCAGTTCAACCCTGAGCGACAAACATTCTCCTTTATTTTCTTGGATATGTTGTCCGCCTGATTTGTAAAAAAAAATAAAAAATCTAGGATCCTGATAAATAAAACAAATTCATGCATCCTCCTTGGTGCAGGCTAAACTGCCAGTTACTGCCAGTTATCAGAGTGAAGGTGCCTTCCAAGGGGTAAGGTGGTTTCAGGAGGGCTCCTGGCCTCTGGGAAATCTTCCTTCTAGTTGCACCCAATTTATCAGAGTTGTATTGCAAGGGCGAAAATGCCCATTTGGCCCCTTCTTAGGAAAGGGAAGCAGGGAGAAAATGAGAACACCCAGCTCTTTTTCCTGTTCCTTTTAATGGTTGGCTAATGTCTTAATCCACAAATTCAGGCACCAAGTTTGGTGTGGAGCTGAAGATAATTTGATTACCTGAATCGGAGACTTTTGCGTTTGCAAATGGGTGTCTTTACCCACATGAATAGAATATAGAATATTAAGTTTATTTTGGTCATAGACCAGCACAAAAAACAACAGAAAACAAAACAAAACATGTTTTGCAATAATATTAAAAGAGTATACCAATAACAGATCATCAGGTAATTCAAGGAAAGCACATTCTTTCCCAAAGATCAAAGCCGCCCCACCCCCACCCTGCGTCACCTTTGCGCGAGACGAGGAAGCGACTCAGCAACGCGCAGGCGCCACCTGAGCGACTGAAGGAAAGCAGACGCCGATTGGTCGCTCTGGGAAGGGCGGCGATTGGCAGGTCGACTCCTTGGGGCGGTCCCTTCCAAAGGAACAGGCGGGGCTTCTGGAGAAAAAAAAAAGGGCGCGAAGCCTCCACTTCCGGAAACTAAACGGCCAAAGAGGCAGCTCCCTGAATCGCCGAGGGAAAAAGATGATGCAGGTTTGGCGCAGAGGGGATGCTGGGAGTCGCAGCCCGGGAGGGTTTCTTTCGGGTCCGCTGGAGGCAGGCGGCTTCGGCCTTCCTCCGCGGGGGACTCTGGGTCTCCCCAATACCGCGGGGGCGGGGGGTGTGGGGTTGGGCGCTATCTAACAAAATAAAATTTAAGCGGTGAAAAAAAAGTAAGATTCTACATTTAGGCAAGAAAGACGAAATGTACAGGGACAGTTTTATATGTGGCACCTTTGCTCTATCGCTGTGAGAGGGGACCTTGGAGTCTTAGTGGACAAACAGCTAAATAGGAGCCAGGAGTGTCTGGAAGCCGTCAAAAAAGCCAACGCAATCCTCAATTGCATTAACGGGGGGATACAATCAAGATCGAGGGAGGTACTAATACCACTCTATGTATCCTTAGTATGGCCACACCTAGAGTCCTGCATCCAGTTTTGGTCACCACATTACAAAAAAAGAGGCTGAGACTCTGGGAAGAGGGCAGAGAAGAACAACCAGGATGATGAGGGGACTGGAGGCTAAAACATATGAAGAACGGTTGTAGGAACTGGGAATAACTAGTCTAGTGATGAGAAGGACCAGGGGAGACAGGAGAGCAGCCTTCCAATATTTGAGGGGCTGCCACAGAGAGGAGGAAGGGGTCAGGCTATTTTCCAAAGCACTCAAACACCAGACAAGGAACAATGGTTGGAAACTGATCAAGGAGAGATTCAATCTAGAAATAAGGGGGAATTTCCTGACCCTGAGAGCAATCAACCCATGGAACAGAAGTTGCCTTTGGAAGTTGTGGGAGCTTCATCCCTGGAGACTTTCAAGAAGAGACTGGACTGCCACCTGTCAGAAATGGTGTAGGGTCTCCCGCTTGAGCGGGAGGTTGGACTAGATGACCTCCAAGGTCCTTCCAACTCTTCTATTCTCTCTTCTATTCTAATTTTCTATTATATTCCCCTGTGGGGAAAGGGACATAGCAGTGACCTGCCTCTCTTTCTCCCCTTTAGGAGGACAGAGGAGCTGCCCAGGAGGAGGAGAGCGGGCCCCGCAGAGCAGGCCTGTTTGGTCCGGCCACAGCTCCCCAGGGAGATGGCAGGGAAAGGCCGGGAGGCCGTGGGGCTGCAGGAGGGATGGACGGAGACCCCAAGACAGGCCTGGAGGGTGGAGGGTCGTTCAGAAGATTGGGGAATCCCCGAAGGACCCAGGAGGGAGGAAAGAAATTTCAGTGCCCAGAATGCGAAAAATCCTTCGTAAAAAATGGACATCTTAAAAAGCATCTAAGCATCCACACAGGAGAGAAGAAATATGAATGCCTGGAATGTGAAAAATCCTTCAGAACAAATAACCTTTTGCAAAGCCATCTAAAAATCCACTCAGGAGAGAAACTTCATAAATGCCTGGAGTGTGGAAAGAGCTTCAGGCATTTGGGAAACTTTTATAGACATCAAAAGATCCACTGGAGAGAAAAACCAAATAAATTCCTGGAGGGTGGAGGGTCCCTTGGAAGACCCAGGAATCCCCGAAGGATCCAGGTGGGAGAAAAGAAGTATCAATGCCTGGAATGTGAAAAATTCTTCCAAAAAAATGGACATTTTCAAAGGCATTTAAGGATCCACTTGCGAGAAAAGAAATTTGAATGCCCAGAATGTGAAAAATCTTTCCAAAGAAATGGACATCTTGTAAACCATCTAAGAATCCACTCAGGAGAGAAACCATATAAATGTCTGGAATGTGGAAAGAGCTTTGTTATTGTTGGACACCTCAATCAACATCAAATGATTCACTCAGGAGAGAAACCTTATAAATGTCTGGAATGTGGTAAGAGTTTCAATAGGAGGGGAAACCTTTATAAACATCAAAGAATCCACACTGGAGAAAAACCATATAAATGCCTGGAGTGTGGAAAGAGCTTCAATAGGAGGGAAAATCTTTATACACATGAAAGAATCCATTCAGGGGAAAAACCATATAAATGCTTGGAATGTGGAAAGAGCTTGAGGCAGAAGAGAAGCCTTAATAGGCATCAAATAATCCATTCATTAGAGCAACAAGATAAATTCCTGGTGTATGGAAAGACATTCAATCACAGAAGAAACTATTATAAATATCTCAGAATCCACTCAGGAGAGAATCCGTATAAGTGCCTAGATTGTGGAAGGAGCTTTATTGAGGGTGGACATCTCCGTCAACATCAAAGAATCCACACGGGAGAGAAACCCTATAAATGCCTGGAGTGTGGAAAGAGCTTCAGTCAGACGAGCAACCTTTATACACATCAAAGAATCCACACACGAGAAAAACCGCATAAATGCCTGGAGTGTGGAAAGAGCTTCAGTCATAACAGCAGCCTTTATAAACATCAAAGAATCCATTTACAAAAACAGTATGAATGCTGGGAATGTGAAGAAAGCTTCAAACTATCCAAATCCTTGAAAGAAGAATCCACAAGGCATGTATAAAACCCTACAGGAGAAAATCCCTACAAAGACCTCAAGTGTGCAATGTGCTTTCCTCAGGGTCCAAACCTCCCATCAACATCAAAGAATTCACACAGGAGAGAAACCCAATAACTGCCTCGAATGTGGAGTTTCAGTAGGAGAGGAACTCTGTATGGACATCAAATGATTCACACATGAGATAAATAAATTCCTGGAATGTGGAAAAGGCTTAGTGGAAGAGCCTCGTATAGACTGGAGGAAAACCACATAAATGTCGAGGGTGGAAAGAGCTTCAATCAGATAGGAAACCCTTACATACATCAAAGAATACACTCGGAAGACAAATCACATAAGTGCCTTGAGTGTGGAAAGAGTTTGTCTTCAAAAAGAAACTTATTCACATAAAAAATCCACAGAAGAGAAAAACCATATACATGCCTTGAGTGTGGAAACAGGTTTACCGAGAATGGAGACCTTCATTAACATCATTAACACATGGGGGGAGAAAAGTATAAATGTGGCTGAGCATGGAAAGAGTTCAGTTACTATGTATGTCTGAGCAATTGAATTCAATTGAATAATTTGTTTAGCCAAATGTGGTTAGACACAAGGAAATTGTCTCTGGTGCAGAAGCTCTCCATGTACATGCAAAGCTGTCAGATCCGTGTGTCTGCCATTCTTCATGGAAGTAGTAGTGGCGGAAGTTGGTATAAGAAATCCTTTTTGATGTAACCTGGATATATTAAATCTCGTATTGAATTTGGATAACCCATGATATACTATGGAGGGACAGAGACCAGATGCCCGGAAACCTGTCACCTTTGAAAAGAGACAGCCACAGGATGAAGAGACCATAAAAATTCCTGCTGGGAGATGCCTCCTGGAAACCTCAAAAAAGATCGTTCTCAGAAGAGCGGGAGGGGGGATAAACATGTTGGTTCTTTGTTTCTCTAAATACACATCGAGACAAGGGGAGGGGTTCTAAACTCCCTTATCTATCCCTGCCTGCCTGAGACACGTTAGCAGCTGCTTTTAATCCCTACATGAATTGTCTCATTTCAATAAAGGATTCCTTTTGATACGTTTGGTTTTCAGAAGTTCATTCTTGTGGATTGAATGGGAAAAGTTCCGTAGCCTGACAAGCAACACAAGAATGATAAGAGTTGGAAGGGATCTTGGATGCCTTTTAGTCCGCTCCCTTTCTCAGGGAGGAAACCGTATACATTTCCTACCAATGTCTAAGATTTCAGTGATAAGAGTACAAGTTCTCTAGGCAATGCGCTGGTTAATTTTTCTCACTGTCAGGAAATTTCTCCTTAATTCCAGGTTGCTTCTCTCCTTGAATATTTCCCATCCATCATTTCTTTCTTCCCTTCTGGTGCTTTGGAAAATAGGCTGACCCCTCCCTCTTCTTTGTGGCAACCTCTCAGATATTGGAACAGTGCTACTATGTCAACTCTACTCCTTTTTTTTCCACTATCAGGATAGAATCAAGGCTGGAAAGGACCTTGGAGGTCTTCTAGTCCAACCCCCTGCTTAAGCAGGAGACACTGCAAATTGAAACAAGTGGCTGTCCAGTATATTCGTAAAAACCTCCAATGATAGACCACCTACAATTTTTGGAAGGCAAGCTGTTCCACTGGTTGTTTTCATATAATCGTATAAATATCCGTAGAAATGGATATGGTGTCACTAAAATAGCAATTTAGGCTTATAGATCTCCCCATAGTGTTTCCCAGTGGCTTGAGAGCTTTCTGTAGTTTTGAAAACTATCATACTTTCACTGCAGCTGCATGGCAGCACTGCAGTTCTAAAACTGCCCTAACGCTCCCGCAGCCAGCCAGGCGTCCCCAAGGCCGCCTCCTGCTCCATGCGAAATATTTGCTTCCAATCTTCAAGGATAGCCATTTTTTATTCCTTCTACAAGTCCTCTTGTAAAATTACCACTAATCCCATAGTCTGTAACTGCCTTTTTTAACTCTCTTAAGATCTGATAAGGCAGACACTCCCATTCTGCTACTTGCAGTCCAAGCTGTGGCCCCTGACCAGGACGATATTGTACTGGACAAACAGACAGTAATTCTGCAAGTTCTGTTCCTGAGACAGAGGTATCCCTTTTACAAGTCTCTACCATTTTCTGAAAAGAAGACTGAGTCAGGAGGCTTTTGCCCTGTATCTGCAGGAGCTGAGGGAATTGAAGACATATATTCAGGTGAAGAAGGGGAACAAATGACAGCATTAGTATAACGTGAAGGTGGTGTTAAAAGAGAGACCAAATTTTTCAATTGCATGCCTACATAAGTGCCACACATGCAAAACTTCTATTTTTGCTCGAAGTTCAGTATGCAATGTTTTCTCTATACATTCCCAATCAGTTAATTTTAAAAACCCCTTTTCTGGGTACCATAGGCACTGAGCTGCAAACTCCTGGACCAGCCTTCAGAGATTTCTCTGTGGTACCTCGGTATTATTTTTCTTCAACAAATAGCCCAATTGATCTACATGCTTCCTTTCTTCCTCAGAAAGTGAAGACCCCATACTTACAGAAACCAAAAGGTTGAAGAAACCACAAAGGGTTGAAGGTGCACCAAATCTTTGCCGGACGAAGTAAGAGGGTCCCTGTTCATGTGCCACTTGTAATGAAGAGGCAGTAGAGTTGTTTGATCATGAACAACTGAATCATGATGATCTTTATTGGAGTCTAGTCTTGCATTTATACACATTTTTAGTTATCCTCCATCACTAGTTAACTTTGGTTACTGCTTAACTTTTGTTACTGTTTAGCACAGTAATCCATACAATTAATTGTCTCTAGTTAAAGTCTAACATATGTTTACTTCCTCTCTCTAATCCTCCTTTAGATTAGTGACTTCGTTTACCTGAGTTGTATTTGCTTGGAAACATTCTTTTTCTGAGGTTTGCCATCCAAGATTGGAACATTCCTGCAATTACAACTCTACATATAGGGAAGATGGTTCGATGTTTTTATGTTGTGTTTGTCTAGGTTTGTCTTAAAAACAATAAAAATTAAAAAAAAAAAACATTTTTTTTATTCTCAATGGATTCTTTGATGCACTTCTCCAACTGAAGCTCTTTCCACACTCCAGGCATTGATTCGGTTTTTCTCCAGTGTGAATCATTCAATGTGTATACATGGCTTATGGATTCTTAGATGTTTTTCAAGGATTTGAATATTTTTGAAGCATTTTTCACATTTCCCACATTGGTATGGTTTCTGTAAATGGAGTCTTTGATGTACATAAAGGTTGCCCGCCTGAGTGAAGTTCTTTCCACACTCCAGGCATTTATATGGTTTCTCTCCTGTGTGGATTCTTTGGTGTGTATAAAGGTTGCTTTTACAATTGAAGCTCTTTCCACATTCCAGGCATTTATGTAGGTTTCCATCTGTGTGGATTCTTAGGTGCCTTTCAAGATCTTCATTTCTGTTGAAGGATTCTTCACATTCTGGGCATTGATATCTCCTTTGTCTTGTGTGGATTGTTAGATGGCTTTGAAGATGGTCACTTCTTTTGAAGGATTTTTTACATTCCCAGCATTGATATTTCCTTTCTCCTGTGTGGACTGTTATATGCCTTTGCAGTTCTTTATTTGTTTTGAAGGATTTTTCACATTCTGGGCATTGATATTTCTTTTCCCCCTCTTGGATCCTTTGGGGATTCCAGAGTCTTCCGATGGTCTTGCTGCCCTCCAGGCATTTATTTGGTTTCTCCTCTAAATGGATCCTTTGATGTCTATAAAGGCTGCTCCTATGACTGAAGCTCATTCCACACTCCAGACATTTATTCAGTTTCTCTCCCGTGTGGATCCTTAGATGGCTTTGAAGATGGTCACTTCTTTTGAAAGATTTTTCACATTCGGGGCACTGATATTTCCTTACTCCTGTGTGGACTGTTATATGCCTTTGAAGATCTCCATATTTTTTGAAGGATTTTTCACATTTTGGGCATTTGTGCTTCCTTCCTCTCTTGTGGACCCTTTGAGGACTCCCAGGTCTTCCAAAGGACTCTCCATCCTTGAGGAACTTATTCAGTTTCTCTCCAGTATGAATACTTCCATGTCTATAAAGGTTTTCCTCCATGTTGAAGCTCTTTCCACACTTTAGGCATTTGTATGGCTTCTCTCTGCAATGGATCCTTTGATGTCTATAAAGATGTTCACTTTGCCTGAAGCTCTTTCCACAATCCAAGCATTTATGTGATGTCTCTTCTGCATGGATTCTTAGATGGTCTTCAAGTACATTATTTGTTCTGAAGAATTTTTCGCATTCCGGGCACTGATATTTCTTTCCTCCCTCCTGGATCCTCTGGGGATTCCCAGGTTTTTTGAAGGACCCTCTGCCCTCCAGACTTTTATTCAGTTTCTCTGCAGAGTGGATCCTTTGATGTCTGTAAAGGCTGCTGGTCTGACTGAAGCTCTTTCCACACTGCAGACATTTATGAGGTTTTTCTCCTGTGTGGATTCTTTGATGTGTATAAAGGCTGCTCCTCTGACTGAAGCTCTTTCCACATTCCAAGCATTTGTGTGGTTTTTCTCCTGTGTGGATTGTTTGATGTGTATAAAGGCTGCTGCTATATCTGAAGCTCTTTCCACACTCCAGGCATTTATGAGGTTTTTCTCCTGTGTGGATCCTTTGATGTTCCATAAACTCTCTTGTCAGATTGAAATTCTTTCCACACTCAAAGCATTGAAATGGCTTTCCCAATGAGTGGATTCTTAGATGCCTTTGAAGATTGTTGTTTCTGTTGAAAGATTTTTCACATTCTGGGCACTGATATCTCTTTCTTTCCTCCTGGATCCTTTGGGGATTGCCGGATCTTCCGAAGGACTCTCCATCCTCCCAGCATTTATAACGTTTCTCTCCCAAATGGATCCTTTGATGTCTAGAAAGGTTTCCCCTCTGACTGAAGCTCTTTCCACACTCTGGGCACGTATAAGGTTTCTCTCCCGAGTGGGTCCTTATATGGGTTTCAAGATAGTCAATTCTTTTGAAGGATTCTTCACATTCCGGGCATTGATATTCCTCTTCTCCCTCCTGAATCCTCTGGGGATTCCGAAGGACCCTCCTCCCGTTTCCTTCTTCGCGCATCGCCCTTTGGGCAGTCCACTTTCCCGGGGTTCCCCTGGGCTCATCAGCCCCGGAGCCTTCCGGCCTTTCCCCGCCGTCTCCCGGGGAAGCTGCGCCGGGACCGGGCAGGGCTGCTCCGCGGGCCCGCTCTCCTCCTCCTCTCGGGCGGTGCCTCCTTCCTTCCCCCGCCGGGCTCCTCCGTCCTCCTGAGGGGAAGAAAGAGAGGCGGGTCACAGCGACGTTCCCTTCCCCAGGCTGAAGCCTTTACTTCCTGCGGACCCGAAAGAGACCCACCCAGACTGAGACTCCCAGCATCCCCTGCGCCCTACCTGCACTCGACCGTGGGCGTAAGTTCGCCTGATTCCGAAAGTAAGGGCCAGAGCGGCCTTCCTCCTTTTCCGGCCAAGCTCCGCCTCTTCCTCCTACCTACATCCGGGCTCTTCTATCGCCGATTTGGGAAGCTCGCTCGTTCCCCTTTTGTTTCCGGAACTTTTCTCCTCCACTTTAGCGTGTAGGGACCCGCCCCAAGGGGTCCTCCTGCCAATCGCCGCCCTCCCCAGAGCGGCCAATCGGCGGCCGACTTCCTGCAGTGAGCCAGAGCGCGCCTGCGCTGTGCCGAGGGTCTCCCCTGGTCCCGCGCGGAGTTGAGGCGGGGGGCTCCCTTTGATTTTGGGGGTCCGGTCTTCTCCCCTCTTCCGCATCCGGTCTGGCGGAGCTCGAGGGGCCCTTCTGGGGCTGCGGCTTTCCCCCTCCCTCCTCTCCGGGGTCCCCCTAGGCAAGGCGGGGGGGGGGCATCCAGGCAGGCGGAGCTGAAGGGGCTCCGCTTCCTCCTGGGGGGCTCCGGCCAGGCTCCTCCGTGGCCTCCAAGCAGCGAGCTCCCCCCAGGACCCCTTTGCAAATCTGACGGGGGAATCGCGCCAGGACCCCCCCCCCCCCCCTTCTCGATATGTGGGCCCCTCGGCCTCTGACACCTCCAGTCGGAAGTGAGGAAGCTTCTGGGATGAGGAGCGAGACGCCTCCCAAAAAGTCCAGCTGCCCCTTGAAAGAAAAGCGCCTTTGGGACAAACAACCCCGACCGGGGAGAGGAGGGAGCGTCTCCAGGGGGGCCGGATGGGATCCCGGACACCTTGGGGGGCTCTTTTTCTGCTCTTGTTGAAGCTTCTGCTTGTATAAATCCAATGCATACATACATTCCCCACACTTGAAATCGTGAATTCCATTCCCCTCCTTCGGATACGGTGAGTTTCGTGTATCTCCAGGGGGACAAAGGGGCGAGGTGAAGACAGCCAAAATCATGTGAGATTTATATTCTTGCACGGGGCATTAAGGAAGCGACGACAAGAGGCTACAGTCTGCATCGTGACACTGCAGGAAGTTTCCTCCTTGGCTGCTGGGTCTTCCCTTGGGAGCAGCCTCACCCCAAGGTCTCCATGGAGGGGAAATGGCGGCCTTTGAACCCACCTCAGCAAGTATCTTGTGTCTGTTCTCTCACTTAAGCTCTTTCCACACTCCAGGTGTTTCTCTCCTATGTGGACTCTTTGATGTGTCTTGTCTGACTGAAGCTCTTTCCGCAATGCAGGCGTTTATATGGTTTTTCCCGTGTGCATCCTTTGATGACTATACAGGGCTGTTTTACTAAGGAAGCTGCTTTCACATTCCATGCATGTATAGGGTTTCTCTCCAGTGTGAATCCTTTGATGGTCATAAAGGCGTCCAGGTATAGTAAAACTCTTTCCACACTTGAGGCATTTATAGCGTTGTTCTCCCGTGTGAATACTTTGATGCTTATAAAGGTTTCCGCCATCAGTAAATCACTTTCCACACTCCAGGCATTATAGTTTCTCTCCTGAGTGGATTCTTAGATGTACATAAAGGCTGTTCCTATGACTGAAGCTCTTTCCACATTCAAAGCATTTATAAGGTTTTTCTCCTGTGTGGATTCTCTGATGTTGATCAAGATCTCCTCTCTGATTGAAGTTCTTTCCACACTCAAAATATTCATATGGGTTTCCAACTGAGTGATTTTTTAGGTGGTTTTCAAAATGTCTTGTTTCGAAGGATTTTTCACATCCTGGACTTTCCTATGGCTTCCCTCCTGAATGGATCCTTAGATGGCTTTCCAGATTTCAGTTTCTTTTTGAAGGATTTTTCACATTCTGGGCACTGAAGTATCTTTCCTTCCTCCTAGATCCTTTGGGGATTCCCACGTCTTTTGAAGGATCCTCCACCCTCCAGGCATTTATTCAGTTTCTCTCTCCAGTAGATCCTTTGATGTTTACAAAGGCTTCCCCTCTGACTGAAGGAATAGAGGGAGTGGACATGGGAACAGGAGGAGGGCAAAATGGGGTGGCCTCATCCATGCAGTTACTGCCAGCTATGAGAATGAAGAGCCTCGGTGGCCCAGTGGTTAGAGTGCAGTAATGCAGGCTACTTCTGCTGACTATCAGACATTTGCCTACAATTTGGCAGATTGAATCCCACCAGGCTCAAAGTTGACCCAGCCTTCTGTGGTGGGTAAAATGAGGACCCAGATTGTTGGGGGCTGGTTCTGTAAAACCACTTAAGAGGGCTGGAAAGCACTATAAAGTGGTGTATAAGTCTAAGCGCTCAGGGAAATCTTCTATTTGTAGCCAGTTTATAAAATTTGCATTCCAAGAGCGAAAACGCAAATTCCTCAACTCAATTTCCCTTCTTAGGAAAGGGGAGCTGGGTGAAGATGTGCTCTAAGAGAACACTCAGCTCCCTTCCTTGTTCCTTTTAATTAGTGCTTGATAGTTTTTAATCATGTGGGATGTTGCTTGTAACCCCAGGCACTCCGAGTTTGGTGTGGAGCTGAAGAGACTAATTACCTCCGTTTTGGGAGACCTTTACCTTTGTAAAGGGGATTCTTTGCTCGCCTGGAAATACAAATACAAATCAAGTAATTCAAGCAAAGCAAAAATTGCTGATTAAGGGAGGGGTCATGTTTTTTTTTCACAGGGTATAAAGAAATATAATATTCAGTACAAGTGACACATCAGTAAGCAAATGATCAAACAAATTCCCTCATTGGACAAATGGCTGCAAAAGTTGATGAAGTTAACAGAGGTAGCTAAATGCACCAATTAAAGAAAACATAATTTTTTGTGTGTAAATTTTACTGATTATTAAAGACAAACATAAACAAAACATAAAAACATCAAACTTTCTTCCGTAAATATACAAGCAGTGTGCCGGTTGGTTTACAAATTTTTTTGTGCATCCATTCCGTAGTCTTCAGTTAGTTACATTGCATAATGGCTCATATTATCAATCAAAAATTGAATACCCTAGTATCATTATTAATCATTTGACAATAATTTTATTCATTCATTTTATGAGATAACCATAGTTTACTTAGTTTATTTTATAACAATTCATATAATCCTCCCAAATCTATCCTAAAAACATTTTGTAGGTATCATTAAAAAAAGAAAAAAAATACATCTTTATATATTATTTTCTAAAATTCTACGTTTCATTATTGTATTTTATTATCTAACCATTGATAGAAAAGGTCCCAAATTTTATAAAATTGTTTATCCTCTTGTTCTCTAATTTGAAATGTCAATCTACTCATTTCAGCACATTCCAATATTTTCTTAATGATTTCCTCCTGTGATGGTGTTTTCTCATTTTTCCAATTTTTAGCAAATACAATCCTAGCTGCTGTTAATACATTTAGAATCAGGTATTTCAAGTCTTTGCTATATGTATCAGGTAAAATTCCCAATAAAAATATCTCTGGTTTAAAATCTATATGTTTTTTTGTCATTTTTTCCAACCACATGTGGATTTTGGTCCAGTATTTTCTAGCGTCCGCACAAGTCCACCAACAAAGCAAAACAGAAAGACTCTCCCAAAATCCTGTTTTAAAATGGTTGATGAATTAAATCTAAAAGATACATGGAGAGAAAGAAATGCTAAAACCAAACAATACACCTTTTACTCAAGAAAACATAATTCTGTTTCTACTTGGAAACCACTTTTGGACTTTGTGCTTATGATGCAAAGAAATCTTTGATTTTGGGATTTGCCTATTAGATTTGATGCTACAGAAGGTATGTATTATATAAAAGTAAAAGGCTGAAGTGTTATTCTGCATCAAACGGAGTGGTGGACATTAATGCTTTCTCCTCTACCCTACACTGTTCTCTCCTCTTCCAGTATTTTACCTTTACTTGTATTTTTCTTTATATTTTGTATTTTATGCTGTGATAAACTAATAAAAATTGAAAAAACAAACAATAAAATGCACTGATTGCTTGTGATGTTTGAACAGCAGAAAACATTGATTCCAGATAAAACGCCAGACGTGACAAATTTACGTCTTAGTTTTTCCCATCTGGGTTTGTGTCTTTCTTGAAAGGTGCAGATGTATTCAAAGACACTCAGAATCCTATGTGGTGTGGTCGCTGAAAAAGCAAGTTCTCACATACCAAATAAAGAGCCTTAGTCAGGAAGGGAAAAACAAGTATTCTTAAACTTAAGAGGTGTAGATGGCCAAGTGAAAAGGGGTAATATGTCATTAAATTAGCGGTGAAGCTTAAAATTTGAGGCAATTGGATCATGCATTTAAACTTGATGTGAATCAACTTTCTTTCTTAGACTTTGCCTCAGTCTTCTCCTCTGTTTTAGGCTTTTTCTCAATGGTTTTTCTTGCTGGGGGAATATTTGGCTGCATGAACAGAGGCACAGAATCAACATGACATAAAGTATTAACACCACTTTATAAAACCTTAGTAAAGCTACATCTGAATACTACATTCAATTTTGGTCACCACATTATGAAAAGTTGTTGAGACTTTGGAAAACGTGCAAAGAGCAACTAGGAGGATTAAGGGCCTGGAGACTAAAGCATATGAAGAATTGTAGCGGGAACTGGATATGGCTAGTCTAGAAGGACTAGGGGTGATTGGTTGACACTGTTCCAATATATGACAATTAACCAGTGGAACAGCTTGCCTTCCGAAGTTGTGGGTGCTTCATCACTAGATGTTTTTGACAATAGACTGAACAGCCACTTGTTTCAAATTGTATAGAGTCTCCTGCTTCAGCAGCGGGCTGGACTAGACCTCCAAGGTTCCTTCCAGCTGTGATTCTCTATTCTGCTTGTGATGCTATTCTGGTGATTCTGAAAGGAAGATCTAGGGGTGACATGATAGTAGTGTTCCAGTATTTGAGGGGCTGCCACAAAGATAAGGGGGTCAACCTATTTTCCAAAGCACAAGACAACAAAAAACAATGGATGGAAACTAATGGAGAGAAGCAACCTAGAACTAAGGAGTAATTTCCTAGCAGTGAAAACAATTAACTAGTTGAATGGCCTCTTGAATGGTATAGGGGGTCTACTGCTTTAAATGGGGGGTTGGACTAGAAGGCCTTCAAGCTCCCATCCACTGTTCTGTTTTTCTGTTATCATTACTCTGTTGTTTTGTGTGTACACTGAGAGCTTCAGCACCGGAAGCAAATTCCTTGTAGGTCTAATCACACTTGACTGAACCAATTGAACTGAATTATTCAGGCACATATCTGACTGAAGGTCTTTCCACACTCAGGCACATTTAGCATTTCTCCCCATGTGAATCCATTCATGTCGATGAAGGAGTCCATCATCAGTAAAGCTCTTTCCACACTCAAAGCATATAAAACGTTTTTCCTCATGTTCGATTCCTTGATGGGAATACAGGTCCTGCTTTGATCTGAACTTTTCCCTCAGTCCAGGAATTTATGTGATTTTTCTCCTGTGTGGATTCCTTAATGATGACAGAGATTTGCATCCTTAGTAAAGCTCTTTTCCACCCTGATTGCATTTATCATGTTCCACCCAAAATAACATCCAGCCTTATTTTCTTTTGGACCCCAAAATAACCACTAGGGCTTATTTTCCGGGAAACACAATTTTATGGTGATTCTAGGTTTTCTCTCCAGTGTGAGTTCTTTGATGAATGTAAAGGCTTCCCCTCCTACTAAAGCTGTTTCCACACTCTAAACATTTATATGGTTTCTCTCCAGTGTGGATTCTCTGATGAATGTAAAGGCTTCCCCTCCGACTGAAGCTGTTTCCACACTCCAGACATTTATATGGTTTCTCTCCAGTGTGGATTCTTTGATGAATGTAAAGGCTTCCCCTCCGACTGAAGCTGTTTCCACACTCCAGACATTTGTGTCGTTTTTCTCCAGTATGGATTCTTTGATGTGAATCAAGGCTTCTCATTGAAGAGAAACTCTTGCCACAATCCAGGCATTGAAATGGTTTGTCTCCTGAGTGGATTCTTTGATGAATGTAAAGGCTTCCCCTCCGACTGAAGCTGTTTCCACACTCCAGACATTTGTGTCGTTTGTCTCCTGAGTGGATTCTTTGATGTGAATCAAGGGTTTTCTTTGAAGAGAAACCCTTGCCACAATCCAGGCATTGAAATGGTTTGTCTCCTGAGTGGATTTTTTGATGTATGTAAAGGTTTCCCCTCTGATTGAAGCTCTTTCCACACTGCAGACATTTATATGGTTTTTCTCCTGAGTGGATTCTTTGATGTGAATCAAGGTTTCTCTTTGAAGAGAAAGCCTTGCCACAGTCCAGGCATTTATGAGGTTTGTCTCCTGAGTGGATTCTTTGATGTATGTAAAGATTCCCTGTCCGATTGAAGCCTTTTCCACACTCCAGACATTTATGAGGTTTTTCTCCTGTGTGAATCATTTCATGTCTACACAGGTCTTTTCTTGAACTGAAGTGGTTTCCACATTCGTGGCATTTATACGGTTTCTCTCCAGTATGGATTTTTTTATGACATTGGAGTGCTGAACCCTCTGTAAAGCTCTTTCCACACTGCAGGCATTCGTATGGTTTTTCTCCTGAGTGAATTCTTTGATGTTTGTAAAAGTTTCCACTCAGACTGAAGCTCTTTCCACACTCCAGGCATTTGAATGGTCTCTCTCCAGTGTGCATCCTTAGATGGCTTTTAAGGTCTGCCTTTCTTTTGAAAGATTTTTCACATTCTGTACATTGATATTGTTTTTCTCCTTCACGGAATCCTTGGGGGTTCCCGAGGCGTTTTTGCTGTTTCTCTCTCAAGTGGACTCTTTGATGTATTACAAGGTGGCACCTCTGACTGAATCGCTTTCCACACTCCTTGCATTTATACGGTTTCTCTCCAGAATGGATCCTCTGATGTATATAAAGATAACTCTTCTGACGAAAACTCTTTCCACACTCTGTGCATTTATGTGGTTTTTCTCCTGTGTGGGTCCTTTGATGTACATGAAGGTTGCACCTATGACTAAAGCACTTTCCACACACAAAGCATTTAAATGGTTTCTCTCCCGTGTGGATCCTTTGATGTCTCTCATGGCTGCTCCTGTGACGGAAGTTCTTTCCACACTCAAAGCATTTATAAGGTTTTTCTCCTGTGTGGATTCTTTCATGTTGATTAAGATCTGCTCTGTTATTAAAATTCTTTCCACACTCAAAGCATTTATGCGGGTTGCCAAATGAGTGGATTTTTAGATGGTTTTCAAAATGTCTATTGATTATGAAGGATTTTTGACATTCCGGGCATTGAAATTTCTTCTCTGTGTGGATGTTTAGATGCTTTTGAAAATATCCATTTGTCTTGAAGGACTTTTCACATTCCGGGCACTGATATTTCTTTCCTCCCTCCTGGGGATACTCGGGGGATTCCCGGGTCTTCCGAAGAACTCTCCGTCTTCCAGGCCCGTCTCGGGATCTCTGCCCGTTTCCTCCTCCCCGCATCG
>NW_020769429.1:147468-164661 GCF_900518735.1 Pseudonaja textilis
AGCTTCCTTCCTTCTTCCTTTTAATTAGTGCTTGATAGTTTTTGATCACTTCAAGTTTGCTATGGAGCTGAAAAGAGATTAATTACCTGAATTTGAGAGGGTTTTTACATTTGTAAAGTGGCTTCTTTACTCACCAGAAAATACAAATCACAAATTGAAGCAAAGCAGAAATTGTGTCACATCCGTGCATCTGCCATTCTTCAATGGAAGAAGAAAGGGGGGGGGGGGAATTGATACAAGTAATCCTTTTTGATTTAACCTGAATATCTTAAAATCTTGTATTGAATTTGTATACATGTACATGATATACAACTGGTGGACTGGAGCCAGATGTCTGGAAACTTGTCGCCTCTTGGAGAGATAGCAAGAGGAGAAGGGACCATAAAAATTCCAGCTCTGAAAGATACTTCCTGGGAACCTCTTATAAGATATGTTCCCTGAAAAGGGGTGTGGGGGGGAATTAACATGTTGGTTCTTTGTTTGACTAAATCCACATTAGAATTAAGGGGAGGGGTTCTAACCCCCTTTATTACTGTATGTCTGGAAGCATCTTAGATTCTGCTTTGACTAGTGCTGGGATCACTTCCTTTCAATAAGGAGTCGGGAAAGTAATGCTTCTCCCTCTATCCTACACTTTTCTCTCCTTCCCTCTTCCGCCACTATTTTACCTTTACTTTTATTTTTCTGTATATTTTGTATTTTATGCTATGATAAACTAATAAAGATTTGAAAACACGAACAACATACTTATTGTGAAGTTTGAACGGCCGAAAACATTGATTCTAAATAATATTCCATACGTGACAAATTTATGGGTTACATTAGTCTTTCCCAAGTGAGTTCGTCTTTCTTGAAAGTTGCAGATGTATTCAAAGGCTTTCAGAAACCTTTCAGAACTCTGTCATGTAGTTGCTGAAAAAGCAAGTTTTCACATAGCAAATGAAGAGCCTTAGTCAAGAAAGGAAAAACATGCATTGTTAAACTTTTAAAAGAGGAGTAGTCTGCCATGTTGAAAGGGCTAATATGACCTTTTACATTCGTGATGAAGCATAAAATCTGAGACAACAGGATCATGCACCCTATTTAACTTTCTGTGAATTAACTATGTTTTCTTGGACTTTGCCTCAGTCTTCTTCTCAGCTATAGGCTTTTTCTCAAGGGGTTTTGTTTGTTTGAGCTGATGTTCAGTGTTGTCCAGAGTGCAGCGGCAGCCAAAAACGCCAATGCAATCCTAAGTTGCATTAACAGGGATTTGATCAAGATCAAGGGAGGTACTGATACCATTCTATAAAACCTTAGTAAGGCCACACCTAGAGTAACTGCATCCAGTTTTGGTCACCGCACTATTAAAAAAGAGGCTGAGACTCTAGAAAAAGTGCAGAGAAAAGCAACCAGGATGAGGAGGGGACTGGAGGGTAAAGCCCTAACCCCCCCTCTGCTTTTGCACTGTGCTACCCAAGCAATGAATTGTGGCCACTGCAAAATGGCCGCCTTTCAAGGACGATGCCATCTGGCCTGCAGGGATTCCAAAGATGGAGCGTCCAACTCTCTACATTATAAGCTCTGGAGAGCTACAGAGAATTAACGTTTAATGATAGGAGAGGGGAGAGGAAGCAACCTTAAGGCCTGTGGGGACCTGAGGGGTGGAAAACAAAGTATGGGGTGCCTCGAAGGACAGAGGCCTAGGAAGGCTGGTGAGAGGTGGGCCTGGGACTGCACTAAGTCACCCACAATGTTCCCTCCCCAAGGTACTCGGTGTTGCCGTTAACAATGCCCCCCCCTTTAATGACCACATTGGGGAAGAGTATGGATGGGGGTTAAACAAGATGTGTCCACAACACCTGTCCAGGTTGCCTGTTCCTTCTTATGCTACTCAAGGAGGCCTTAGTTTTGAGATTCTTACATTTCATTCACCCTCTGAACTGCATAATCTGGACCACATTTCAACCCTGAGCTAAATATTCTCCTTTATCGAGACCTATAGAGTCCTTGACTTACAATAAATCCTTTAGTGACCAAAGTTAAAATGGCACTGAAGAAAATGAAAAAAAAAGCAACTTATTTATAGCATCACCATCATCACGTAATCAGACTTCAGGTACTAGGCAACTGGTTCACACTTACGATCACTGCTGTATCCCAAGGCCATTTTGCAACCTTCTGACAAGCAAAGTCAATGGGGAAGTCAGATTCATTTAACAACTGGGTTAAGTAACTTAACTGCAGTGATTCACTTAACGGTGGTCATAAAATGGGATAAAACCCGCATAACAAATGTCTCATTTATCAACAGAAATTTGGGAGTCAATTGTAAAGGAGGGATTTCCTGACTGTGAGAACAATCAAGCCAATGGAACAGACGTTGCCTTCAGAAGTTGTGGGAGCTTCATCACTGGAAGCTTTCAAGAAGAGACTGGACTGCCCTCGGTCAGAAATGGTGTAGGGTCTCCTGCTTGGGCAGAGGGTTGGACTAGGCCTACACCATCCCTTCCATCTGTTAATCTGAAATACATTCCCCTTTAATGGATTCCTTCTCCAAAATCAGCTCTAAATTCCTTTACAGTCTTTTAGGGCCACCACCACGGTCCCAGACCTGAATTTGACTTTGTGTCAATCACATGTAGTAAAATGACACTCTGTCATAAGTTTAAGCATTCTATGTTCCATTGCATTAACAATAAATAGTAACAAACAAAAACTGTCGAGATCTGTAGAGTTGCATCACAAAGCATTTTGGGGGAAGGTGTTACATTTGCCACTCAGAATCCTCCTGAAAGTAAACACCTTTGAACGCTGCAAAATACGTCTGGTTTCCTCTGCTCGCTATCAGCTATGTTGGGACAGATGTCTTCAGGTCAGGACGGACAGGCAAGTGACTTATGTTAGATGTACGGACAGCTCCAAGAAGCAGAGGGGTGGTTTCTTCAGAAGCTCAGCCTGAGTTCCCAGCATGAGCCTCAACTACTAAAAAAAAAAAACGATTCTGGTCTGGCTTGCTGAGTAATATATAAATTACATCACCGTTGACTGAATAAATTTGTGAGGATAAGTACTATGCATAATTGAATATAGTCAAACTAATTGCGTACCCCTTGCAGTATTTGCAAGATGTGGATCAATTTGTATTATGAGTGATCAGAGAAAATACTTTAATAATTTGGAATGTTAAAGTGTGAGGTCACACAAATAGCACATTCGTTCAACAAACCATAGCAATAAATACTAAAACGGTCCTCTTCAGAAGTTTGGTCCTTAATGCTTGGGTTGATAATAAATTATACACTCAAGTTGAAACACACAGGTTGAGATGGCAGTGAAGGGTTAAGTATCTACATCTGTACGTTACTGAATGGCAACTAGGGCTGTGAAGTTCAACAAATTTCTTAGCCTTTAAAAACCCTTGTGCATTACATCTGGGGCTGCACCGACTTTGCTGGGCACCGAAGCATTGTAGCAACACTCCATATGGAGCCGCGATGGCTCAGCGGTGAAAGATTCTGACCTGGGAAGCTCGGGTTCAAGACCCAAGAGCTGTAGATGACTAAGCTGAGCTGGAAGCAGGGGTCAAATGCATCATGAAGTCCCTCCATGCCCATAAGCTATCTAAATCCAGCCCACCTTCCCTTGACCATTAGTAGCTCAGATTCTTGTGGAGAGCTTAAGTTTACGATAAATCTTTATACACATTTGAACTGTTTGCATCTCCTGATTTCCCCAGCGTTTGAAAAAAGAGCTGCATGACTGAATGAACTCTCTTCCTTGCCCCAGTTCCTGCCCAAGGAGTGATTTTGAAAGCATGTGAATGCAAGTTGATAAATAGGTAGGGTAACAGCATTCCAGGTGCATCAGCATATAGCCATGCTGGCCACATGACCAGGAAATTTCTTCAGACAATGCTGGCTCCTTTGGCTAAGAAACAGAGATGAACAGCACGCTTAGTGTTGGACACAACTGGACAGGGGAAACCTCTACCTGTGAATTTCTATGGTTTTGTTTCTGTGTGGATCCTTCCGTGAAATCTCCATGATTTTGGAGATTTCCATTTGTTTTAAAGAATTTTTTACTCTGTGCATCTGTAAACTTTCTTCGCTGGATGAAGTCCATATTTACTGAGACCTTGTCACTGAAGCTCTTTCCACACTCCAGACATGTACACAGTTTTATTCCTGTGCAAACTCTTTGAAGTTGGTGAATGTGTCCACACTTAGTAAATTTCTTTCCACTGCCTGACGTTTATAGGATTTCTCACCTGAATGGATTCTTTGATGTATATGGAGGTTTCCTCTCTGACTGAAGCTCTTTCCACATTCCAGGCATTTATACGGTTTCTCTCCTGTATGAATTCTTTGATGTTGACAGAGATGCCCAGCCTGAGTAAAGCATTTTCCACACTCTAGGCATTTAAAGGGTTTTTTTCCCAAATGGATTCTCTGATGTGTATAAAGGCTTGTCTTGTGACTGAAACTCTTTCCACACTTTAAACATTTATACGGTTTCTGTCCTGTGTGGATTCTTTCATGTCGATGGAGGTGTTCTACCCGACTGAAAGATTTTCCACAATCCAGACACTGATATGGTTTCTCTCCTGTGTGGATTCTTTGATGTTGACTGAGGTGTCTGCCATCAGTAAAGCTCTTTCCACACTCGAAGCATTTATATGGTTTCTCTCCTGTGTGGATTCTTTGATGCATATAAAGGCTCCCATTTTGACGGAATCTCTTTCCACAATCCAGGCATTCATATGGTTTCTCTCCCGTGTGGATTCTTTGATGTTGACAGAGATGTGCACTCTCAGTAAAGCTCTTTCCACACTCCAGACATTTGTATGGCTTCTCCCCTGAATGGATCCTTTGATGTCTATAAAGATGTCCCTTCTGACTGAAGCTCTTTCCACACTCCGGGCATTTATATTCCTTTTCTCTCATGTGGATTCTTTGATGATTTCTCAGACTTCTGAGTTTTGTAAAGGACACTCCACACTCTGGGCATTTCCAGATTTGTTCTGTAGTGTGAATTCTTTGATGATTATAAAGGCTTCTCCTCTGACTGAAGCTCTTTCCACATTCCAGGCATTTATGCAGTTTTTCTCTCGCGTGGATTTTTTTATGTTTACAAAGGCTCTCCCTCTCAGTAAAAGTCTTTTCACATTTCAGGCATTTATGCAGCTTTTCACCTATGTGAATTCTTTGATGTCTAAGGAGGTGTCCACCCACAACAAAGCTTTTTCCACACTCCTGGCATTTATATGGCTTTTCTCCAGTGTGGGTTCTTTTATGTATATTAAGGTTCCCACTGAGCCTGAAGCTTTTTCCACATTGAAGGCATTTATATGGTTTTTCTCCTGTATGGATTCTTTGGTGTGCATAAAGGTTTCCACTCAAACTGAAGGTTTTTCCACATTCCAGGCATTTATACGGCTTTTGCCCAGTGTGGATTCTTTCGTGAACACGAAGAGTTCCTCTCTGAGTGAAATTTTTCCCACATTCCCGGCATTGAAACGGTTTCTCTCCCATGTGGATTTTTAGATGGTTTTTGAAGTTTTCGTATGTTTTGAAGGATTTTTCACATTCTGAGCAACCGTATTTCTTTTCTCCAGAGTGGATTTTTAAATGGTTTTCAAGATGTCCATTTCTTTTGAAGGACTTTTCACATTCCGGGCACTGATATCGCTTTCCTCCCTCCTGGATCCTCTGGGGATTCCCGGGTCTTTCGAAGGACTCTCCGCCCGCCAGGACCGTCTCGGAGTCTCCGCCCGTTTCCTTCTCCCCGCATTGCCCTCCGGGCAGCCGCCTTTCCCGGGGTTCCCCTGGGCTCATCCCTCCTGCAGCCCCGAGGCCTCCCGGCCTTTCTCCGCCATCTCCCGGACAAGCCGCGTCGGGACCGGGCAGGGCTGCTCCGCGGGGGCCGCTCTCGTCCTCCTCCTCCTTTCGGGCAGCGCCTCCTTCCTTCCCCCGCCAGGCCGCTCCGTCCTCCTGAGGGGGAGAAAGAGAAGCGGGTCGCGGCTGCGTTCTTTTCCCCACAGGAGAAGCCCAGGCCGAGGCCTTCCCCGTCTCCCGTAACTTCCAAGCAGGCCCCGCGCTCTATTTGCATCCGGTTCCTCTGTGTCCGAGCCGCACCGCTCCTTCCGTCAGCTCTCTGATTCCGGAAGTGGGGCGAGACCTCCCAACCGCCGCCCCTTCCTCTCTAGGCAGCGCATCATTTTAGGTCTCCTCGAATGTGGGCTTTCTGGAGGTTTCGGATGAAAAGCCCCCTGGCTCTTGGCGAGACGGAGGCCCAGAGTGGAAGGGGGGGCGGGGGGGGGCTTGTCTTTGTAGCAGGTGGGAAGCAGAAGGGAGCGCAGCCCCAACCCCCAGTGCCATCCTTGCATCTGGCAGAAGTACGGAAGCCGAGAGGGACATCCAACGGGGAAGAGGAGAACTGAAAGGACCTGAAAGAGGACTCGGTGGGGCCCGAGGCCCCGTCCACGCAACACGCTTCCCACCCCCGGCTGGCGTCACGGGCTGACTGCAAAGCAAAATTAACCCGAGTTAAGAGCAGCCAAGCAAATACAGCCGTGAGGGCTTCCCTTCCCCGGGGGACGCATCTGGGGGGGGGGGGCGGGGGGGGAGGAGATCACCTGGGGAGCCATCAAAAGGAACCCCCCCCAGGTGAGTCTCTTCCTAGGACACTTTCCAGGAGTCGAACATGGCTTCCCCATTAATCAACCCTGCGAGGTAGGGCAGCCCCTCAACTGCAAAAGCAATAACCACGATTTACTATTGGACTCAGTTTTACTCTTGCTTCAGCAAAAGGACCATTTTGCTATTTCTTTTATTCTTATGGTTTGTTTGGTGATGGCGCTGTTCTCATTTTCTTCCTGCTTCCCTTTCCAGGAAAGGACCAAATACGCATTTTCACTTTTGAATACAACTCTGATATATTAGCTACCAATAGGGAAAGGCTTCCCCAAGTCCAGGAGCCCTTCTGAAACCAACCTGCCTCTTGGAAGGCATCCTCACTCTGATAACTGACAGTAACTGGCAGTTTAGCCTGCATGGATGAGGTCATAAAGCCATCGGAATTCACATGGAGATGACAGGTGGCCTATCAAACCTCACCTGCTCCACCTTTTGCACCAATGCCAGGCAAATGTCTACAGGAAGCGACCAGACCAATCACTAAAGCTGCCCACTTCTCATGTTTTTGCACAAAAGGTAGATTGTTGGGTGTCAAGTGCCTCTTTCTAGGGACGCTTCACCAAGTCTCATTTATATAGCCTCAGGTCAACGTCCCATCACATTCCCTTTGTGCTGCCGTGCTGTTGTTTTGTTCCATCATCCCAGGTGAGCTCCCTCCATTATTTCTGCTTAGGTGCAGACACATTTTTCTGAACCCCAAAGTATTGTTAAATGGTGCCAAGTTTAAGGACGGAGAGAAATTCTCTCGAATTTTGAACTTCAATTACCAGCAGGATTGGGTTGTTTTCTTTTGTGCAGGTAGCCTATAGCAAGTCTGCACAGCAGCACTTTTAGGCAGGGCAGAGGGAGGGCTGGACCCTGTGTAGCCCTTGGACAGGTATCAGGCAGGGATCTTGTCCACAGCTGCCCAGTTGAGAACCCAACATTCCTGATCCAGACTCCCACAAGGCCTCTCATCCCTCCCAGGACAGTTGCCATAATAGTAATCTAAAGTCAAATCCCTGTAATTTAAACCATTGTTTCTTGCCCTACCTTCTGGAGCAAAGAAAATTTTGAAGGGACCTTGGAGGTCTTCTTGCCCAGACCCCTGCTCAAGCAGGAGAAATCCATGCCATCTCAAGACAAGTGACTGTCGTTTCTTCTTTAAAACCTCCAGTGATGGTTTGTGGTGGCAAGCTGTCCCACTGGTTAATTGTCCTCACTGGTCGGAAGTTTTTTCTCAATTCCAAGAGAAGAAATGAAAACGGCAAGCGAAGCCAGGATGAGGGTGCAGGAGAACCACATTAACTGCATGGGGCTGCATTGAAATGAGCATTGTACTAAAAGAATGCTTGCACAGGGAAAAGCGTCGAGCCTCATAAGCTTCTGTTGTGAAAAAAATACAATTATAATCAACTGAAACTTCTAGCAAGTGCAACCGAAAAAGTCCTTTATTATTCGGCCTGAGAAAGTCCCTTATCAGACAGTTGTAAAATTACAAGCATCTAGAAACTTTCTATATTACAAGGTTATGATAAAAATATAAAAGTTACAAGGAAGTACAAGAAACCCGTTATGGCGTGCATAACTTGAATTGCTAGGAGGGAGTAAAGGTAGCCCTGGATCAGGTTGGAGGCAAAAAGGAGAGAAAAGGGTGAGTTGGCCCATTAATAATCAAGAGTGCAGTTTATTCTCTGTATGGAAGGACGGAGTGTGCCAAAAGGTACAGAAGGGGTGAGAGTCTTATTTTCAAGGGAAGAATTAACCCAGAAGAAAACTCCCTAATTTCCAGGCACATGGAAAGACCTGTGGGGACAATGGAAATTGGTAAGTTTCCTCAGAACGTTCCAGTAGCAACTCCTGAATCGTAAGGTGCAACTGTTTCTTCTAGGACAAAAATAGAGGACCTATCATTCCTGTGGGATTGAAATTTGGAAAAGTTATGGTTGTTTTAGCATTGCCGTGATGCCATGCACATCATGATCATTTCCAGAAGTCAATGGGAAAGCCAGCTAGAAGTCTAACGTTGATCATAAGTGCCAATGCTCTCTGCCAACTTCGTACAAATGAAAACAATTAACCAGTGGAACAGCTTGCCTTCAGAAGTTGTGAGTGTTCCATTCTGGGAGGCTTTTCATAAGAGACTGAACTTGTCTGGAATGGTATAGGATCACAAAGTTGGAGCACAAGACCTCCAAGATACTTTCCAATTATTATTGTTATTCTGTTGCTGTGCATGTACACTGAGACCTTCTGCACTGGAGACATATTCCTCGCACATCTAATTACACTTGACCAAATAAAGTATTTAATTTGATTTGTATTTTTATTACTATGATCATGATTATCACTTATAGCCTTTATGTACAATGAGAGTTTATGCACCGAAGACTAATTCCTTGTGTCCAATCACACTTGACCAATAAAGAATTCTAATCTAATCTACTCAGACATACATGACCGAAAGTCATTCCACACTCAGACAAGTTTGTTTTTTCCCCATGTGAATCCTTCGATATAGAAGCGCTTCTCACTCACAACATTTATACGGTTTTTCTCCTCTGTGGAGTCTTTGATGTGAATTACGGGTTTGCTGTGAATTGAATCTCTTACCACATTCCAGGTATTTGCAGGTAGCCCTCGATTTACAACTACAATTCAGCCACAAATTTTTCTTGCTCAGTGAAACATTTAAGTGGATTTTATGACCCTTCTTGCCAATTATGTAAATCACTAACGCAGTTAAGTGAATCTTAAGTGATTTTGCTTGTAGGAAGGTCACAAAAGGTGACCAAATGATCCCAGAACACTGCAACCATCATAAATAGGAGTCGGTTTACAAACGTCTGAATTGTGATCATGTGACATAAGTGTGAAAAACAGCCATAAGTCACTGTTTTCAGTGCCATTGTAACTTTGAACAGTCACTAAATGAACTACTGTAAATCGAGGACTAACTGTATCTGGTTATTCTCCCATGTGGAGACTTCCACTCTCACAGAAACTCTTTCCATACTCCAGGCCCGGATATGGTTTTCTCTTGTGTGAAGCATTTGATGTCTATAGAGAGAACCTCTCCCACTGGAGCTCTTCCTACATTTCAGACACTGATAAGGTTTTTCTCCCGTGTGGATTCTTTTATGTGCATAAAAGAGGCTCGTGTGACTGAAGGTCTTTGCACACTCCAGGCATTTATAAGGTTTTTCTCCCGTGTGGGTTCCTAGATGGTTTTGAAGATGGTTATTTCTTTTGAAGGAATTTTTTTACAGTCTGGGCATTGATACTTCCTTTCTCCCTCCTGGGGAGGGGGACTCCTGGGTCTTCCTAGAACCCTCTGCCCTCCAGGCATTTATTCGGTTTCTCTTCTGAGTGGATCCTTTGCTGTCTATACAGAGAACCTCTTATGTTGAAGCTCTTCCCACACTGCAGACACTTATAAGGTTTTTCTCCCATGTGGATTCTTTGATGCTTGTAGAGGATGCTCCTGTGACAGAACTCTTTCCACACTCCAGGCATCTATAGGGTTTCTCTCCTGAGTGGATCCTTTGATGTTCATAGAGGATGGTCTCATTACCAAAGGTTTTTCCTCATGTCAGACATTTATGACATTTTTCTCCCACGAGGATTCTTTGATGTGCGTAACAGCTGCTTGTCTGACTGAAGCTTTTGCCACACGCCAGGCATTTATTAGGGTTTTCTCCTAAGTGGATTTCTTAGATGGCTTTGAAGAAGGTCACTTGTTCATTTGTTCTATTGAGTGGATTCTTACATGTTTTTCAAGGATTTGAATGGTTTTGAAGCCTTTTTCACATTCCCAGCATTCGTAGTGTTCTTGTAAATGAATTACTTGATGTTTACTAAGGCTGCTGCTATGACCAAAGTTCTTTCCACACTCCAGGCACTTATAAGGTTTCTCTCCTGAGTGGATCCTTTGGTGTCTATAAAGGATGCTGCTATGACCAAAGTTCTTTCCACACTCCAAGCATTTATGAGGTTTTTCTCCTGTGTGGATTCTTTGATGTGCATTAAGGCTGCTCGTCTGACTGAAGCTCTTTCCACACTCAAAGCATTTATAAGGTTTTTCTCCTGTGTGGACTCTTTGATGTCTATCATGGCTGCTCCTGTGAGGGAAGCTCTTTCCACACTCAAAGCATTTATAAGGTTTTTCTCCCGTGTGGATTTTTAGATGGCTTTGAAGAAGATCTTTTGTTCTGAAGGATTTTTCACATTCTGGGCATTCGTATTTCTTTTCTCCTGAATGGATGCTTAGATGGCCTTGAAGATGTCCATTTCTTTTGAAGGATTTTTCACATTCCGGGCATTTGTATTTCTTTCCTCCCTCCTGCATCCTTTGGGGCCTCCTGGCTCTTCGGAAGGACCCTCCGCCCTCCAGGGATTGATTTAGTTTCTCTTCCGAGTGGATCCTTTGATGTTTATGAAGGCTGCTGCTATGACAGAAGCGCTTTTCACACTCCGGGCACTTATAAGGTTTCTCTCCTGTGTGGATTCTTTGATGTTGCGTAAGATCTCTTGTCCGATTGAAGTTCTTTCCACACTCAAAGCATTGAAATGGGTTTCCAAATAAGTGGATTCTTAGATGCCTTTCAAGATCTCCGTTTCTTTTGAAGGATTTTTCGCATTGTGGGCACTGATATTTCTCTTCTCCTTCCTGGATCCTCTGGGGATTCCCAGGTCTTCCGAAGGACCCTCCACCCTCCAGGCATTTATTCAGTGTCTCTTCCGAGTGGATCCTTTGTTGATGTCTATAAAGGTATTCCTTCAGATGGAATCTCTTTCCACACTCCAGGCATTTGTATGGCTTTTCTCTGGAATGGACCCTTTGATGTCTAGAGAGGTTTCCCAACTGACTGAAGCTCTTTCCACACTCCGGGCATTTATGAGGCTTTTCTCCTGAGTGGATTCTTTGATGTCTATCAAAGTTGCCCCTATGATTGAAGCTTTTTCCGCACTTCAGGCATTTAAATGGTTGGTCTTTTGGGTGGCTCCTTAGATGGCTCTGAAGATGTGAATTTGTTTTGAAGGATTTTTCACATTCCGGGCACTGATATTCCTTTCCTCCCTCCTGGATTCTCTGGGGATTCCCGGGTCTTTCGAAGGACTCTCCGCCCTCCAGGCCCATCTCGGGGTCTCCGCCCGTGTCCTTCTCCCCGCATCGCCCTCCGGACAGCCGCCTTTCCCGAAGTCCCCTTCGACTCATCCCTCCTGCAGCCCCGGAGACTGCCGGCCTTTTCCAGCCTCCTCCTCTCGAGCGGCGCCTCCTCCTTTCCTCCGCCGGGCTCCTCCGTGCTCCTGCAGGGGAGAAATGGAGGCGGGTCGCGGCTGCATCCCCTTCCCCGCAGGGGAGGCCCGGCCGAAGCCTCCGCCTCTCACGGGCCTTCAGGCAGGCCCCAGACGGCCATGGCCCCGCCCCCCCCCCGCGGCTCCCAGCAGGCCCCGCGGTCTACTTGTATCCGGTTTCTCCGTCTCCGAAGCGCGCCGTTCCTTCCGTCAGCTCTCTGGTTCCGGAAGTAGGCCAGACCTCCCAATCGCCGCCTCCTTTCCGTGAAGACCCGCCCAGCGCCGCCTTTAAGCCTCTTCGGTTTTTTCCGAATGTGGGATTTCTGGGCTTTCACGCCGTTCGTATTTGCATACGTGTGCCCTCTGCGCCCTCCCATTGGCTGCCGACCGCCCCTTGCTCGAATCTGTGGCACCGCCCTTTCTCGTTCCGCCTCCTGGCTCCTCCCCCTACCTTGGCTCCGCCCCTCTACGGGCCTCGCCGGCCGCGCCATGCCCGGAGTGTCCGGCCTCCCTGCGGGGTCTCCTTCCGGGGCGGGGCGGCGGTTGAGGGGGATACTCTGACAGGAAGGCCCGCCTCCCCAACGCCCGGCCTACCTCGACCCGCAAAGCGCCTTAGGAGGGGGAGCAGAAAGGGGGGCGCGTTTCCCGTACCCTTCCTCTGCCTCCCATCCCCCGGCACCCCCTGCCCCCACCCACCCATGGATCCCCCCCATGTGTCTGAAATGGTCTCCTGCTTGAGCGGGGTCAGACTAGAAGACCTCCAAGGTCCCTTCCAATTCTGTTATTCTGTTCCTGGCCAATTTGGGTGAGCAGGACTACTTATTCTGCCTTTCACACAATGCCAAGCTTCTCCTGCTAACGTTTCTCCTACCAGACGGTCAGAAATAAAACCCAGTCTTGTGAAACACAAAGCATTTTAACACAAAAGAGACAAATTCAACTCGGAATCGAGTAAAAAATTTAAAAAAAACGTGTTCCAAGCAGCTGCTATTCCAATTGTGGGAGCCCATTGTTTGCTTGCTCACAACACAGGTCTGCGCAGGGATTCAACTGAGGCCGATGTCTTAGAAGCACAGCTACGTTTTCTTCCTTTCTCCAAAATGAGAAACCGTCCATATAACCCAAACAGCTTCTTTCAGGAATCCAAGTCAACATAGCTACGGGCCAATCACTTCCTGCTTCTCCTTTCCTGGAAGGTCACTCCCATCACTGGGAGTTGATGCAAATGGTCTTGGGAGAAGCAGCTCAGGCCCGCAAGAAGCGGGGAGTTGTAGGAAAAATCCTATGGGTGGCAGAATTGTGTCTCAGCGCTTACACAAAGGACTTGGTTCCACCCTTTGGTTAACAAAACACAAAAAAGTGACGTGCCCCAACAACACATACCTTCATCAAGGCTTAACACCAGATCTAGCATGTGGGGACTGTCCTGCTGTCACAAATAAGAGCAAAAAAGGGCGGTTTTGATTGCCAGACAGTGCAATGTTCACAATGCAGTTGGACAACTAGGACTCGTGCCAATTTCCTCAAGCTTCCATCTGCCAAAGCCCCAGAATTCTCCGTGTTGACCGTGCCGGCGGGTGAATTACGAAAACTGCAATCCTAGCCTCTGTTGGTTACGCTAGATTGGGGAAGGCAGCTTGAGAAGTGAGGAAGGCAATTTCCCTGCATCCTAAGACAGGAGATGCTGCTCATAATTGTCAAAATCTACCCAGTAGCAAAGATGCCACCCCCAAAAACTCGACCCCTTCCTGGGTTTGGGGGTTACATTTCCAGGCCAAGGGCCCCAGAAACACACACTGGGGTTTAGGAATAAAGAGACGAATGGAACCAAAGGGGCTGCTGCCGTCACTGATGGATCCCCCTTTTCTGGAGGCGCCGGCTTCTCCGGATCCTGCCTGGGCTGCTGTGGCCTGAGTCGACATAGGTTCCAGGCTCCTGAAAAGAAGACAAGATTCACAGATGCAGCACAAGACCAATTGTACGCTACAGAGGGATTCCTGGGTCTGGCATATTGCTCGCATGCCCACCACGGAAGGATGGAAGGCCGAGTCAACCTTGAGCCCAGTGGAGATTCGATCTGCCAAACTGCAGGCAACTGCAGGCAGTCAGCAGAAGTAGCCTGCAGTACTGCACTCTGACCACTGGGCCACCATGGCTCTTAAATTGCGTATTTGTGGTAAGATACCACAGGTCTACATAGAAAAAAAGCACTAAAATCTCCCTTTTAAGGATTCCCACCAGCAAGATTACCTCCAGTTCCTCGCTGGCCTCCATTGTTTCAGCAGGGCCATCTCTGGTTGCTCCTTGGGGTTCTCTCTCAGCCTCCTCCTCTTCTCCTTCCTGCCCCTCTTCTTCTTCCTCCTCTTCTCCTTCCTCCTCCTCCTCCTCTTCCAAAGCCGAGCTGGAATCTTCTCCCTGGCTGCCCTCCCACCACCTGCCCCCCGAGAGGGTCGTGACCACCCTGGGAGGGGGCAGCGCGGCCAGAGCAGCTGGGAAACTAAAGGCCGCCAAGAACCGTTCTCTCAGGAGCTGATAGGCAGGGTTGTCCTGGAGCTTCTGGCGCACCGCCTGCCTCAAGGCCTCCAGGTCCGGCTGGCTGGGCTCCTCCCGCTGCCCTTCGGGGTCCAGAAGAGAGGCAGCGCTCTGCTCCAGGGACCGTTTGTTCAGCAGCAGCGCCGAGAGGGTTTTCAAGCTGCACAGAAACGGGGGCAGATAAGGCAGGCCCCTTCCCAGCACAGGAGCCCTACCCTCCCGGTTCTCCTTGGCCCACGCCTTCACTGCCGGCTCAGCTTCGAGGGAAAGGAGACGAGAAAGCGGGGAAGCGGTGCCCTCCTGGGGTGGACGTGGCGTGGGGCAGGCCTCCAGGGCCGGGTTGGAGGGGACCTCTTGCGTGGCTGGGCCTTGATTCGGATGGGGTGGGGGAGAAGCCTCTGAATTGGGGGCGCTGGCCGCCGTCCCTCCAAAGACAGTGCAAGGCAAGGCAGGCGCCCCCGCACCAGCAGGGGACGGAGGGCACCCCACTTCTGTGGAGTTTCCAAGTAGTGGCGGCGGCGGAGGAGGAGGAGGGGGAACATCTGCCAGCCGGGGGCCTGCATCACTCTGGGGGCAGCCAGGATGGCCCGCTGGCATTGGGGATCCCTCTACCACCGGATCCCCCATAGTTGGGGTGGGGATCTGGACTGAAGTCTCTGCAGGCTGGCTGGGATTTGTCGGAGGGCCACTGGCCAGCGGCTTTCCTTGGCTGGGGAGGGTCAGCAAGGTGACCGGGAGAAGGCCCTGAGGGGTCAGCACCCAGCTGATGGGCAGGGCGGGCTGGGCCACGGCCGTGGGCTGCGCGTGGGCAGCTACCAATGTAGGCAGGAGGGGAGGGAAAGCACCAGAGGCCGGAGAGGGGCAAAGGGCCTCTGCCAGGATGGGGTTCACCTTAGCAGGAGGCCCAGCAGGATCCCCCTGAGGTGAAAAGCTCTCTTGGTTGCTGTCTCTGCCTTCCCCTCCAGCGGCCTCGTCCTTGTCCCCATTGCAGGGAAGGCTCCTCTCCCGAGAGGCCCCCGCCAGGTCTGTGGGAGAGGCCGAGTCTCTTCCAGGCACGGAAGCCGAAGCAGGAGGAGGCCTTGGGGACACCTGGCTGGCCGCAGGAGCGTTAGGGCAGTTGGCCAGGGGGGCCATGGGACCCCTTGTCTGTGGGACCACGACAGAGGCCGAGAGGAGCAGCTGAGGGGCGAGGAAGATCCTCTTCTGGGAGCCCTTCCTGGCCGACTGCTCGCGCAGCCTCTTCTCCCGCAGCAGCTCCGAGACGGTTTTTGGCTTGGGGGCCAGACCGGGCGGTGAGCGGGCCTTCCAGGTGTTGGCGGGGACAGGCCCCTCTTTAGCCTTCAGAGGAATCAGCTTCTTGTTGGGCTGGCCGCTGGCTGCTGGCTGGCCGAGCTGAGCTGGGCAGAAAAAAAAAAGCAGAAGCTCAAATTTGGGATCTTTGCAGCCACTCTACTAAAAAAAAGCCCAAAGCCCGTCCCTCCAGCTGCGTCATTTGCAGACAGGACACAACCACCCTGTTGTCAACTAGGCTCAAGGCTCACGATTTAATTGGAGTTAACTGCCTGACCCCTGACCCCTGTTACAGCCTCTCCTCCCTCCGTCCTTCCATCACCTGCCAGGGTCTGGCTTCACAGAGTGCCAATCCTCCAAGGGGGCAGCCCTTTGGCTCTGGAATCTCAGCCTGCCACTGGACTAGAACCCTCTGTTGGCTCAATTTCACCTTCAGGCATCTGCTCCTGCTACTCGGGATGACCGGTGGGAAGCCTCCAGGCGGGAGCCACAGTGAGATCCCAGGCAAGGCAAGGCCTCTGACAGCAGCCTGAGATTTGAGCACAGGTCCTGAGTATCCCCTCTTACACCCAGGTTGGTGACCTTTCTTGGCCCTGGCATCCGCTCTCGCCCCATGCCCACAGACTGGCACTTGGACCTGGCAAGGACTGCAAAGGTAGCCCTGGAAACAGCACCCTCCCAGTGCCAGCTCGACAGGGAAACTGGGAGCAAAAAACCAAGAGGGGACACACACCTTTGGCATCCTGTGAAGACGAGGGCTATGAAGGAAAAAAAAAGAACCAGCTTCAGTGATTGGCAGGTTAAATCTCATCCCTGTCAACTCATAAAACATTTTCTGTGCCCGCTTTATAGCTGCCAACAGAAATGCGGGGGGAAGACGACAAGAGTTTGAAAGAGCAAGGCAGCAGTTTGGAAGTACGTTCCATGCAGGCCCTGCAAAGACTGTAACTAAGCGACTGGCGTTTCTGCCACGCAAGACTCCAATTGGAGAACATGATGGATGACGCTCGGCTATGGATGTCTTTTGTTGGAGAATATGAATTATGGTGCACCCAGAGAGGTGGGGGAAAACCAGGGGTCAAGGGTGACAGTGAATTACCTGTCTCAGAATGGCTACACCCAGGTCATGCCAATATGTCGCTCCTAATGAATTCTTCGAATCTCTTTGAAGTTTGGCTCGAGGCTCATGATTCAATTAGGGTGATTGCTGGAATCCTAACAGCCTCTTCCCCCGCCCCACCCGCCTCAAATCTCTCCTGGAAAAGGAGACCCAAATGAGGAACATGAGTTGTCCCCTTGCAGGGGAAAAATTACTGACAACGGGTGCTCTGAATTAAAGCAAGCAGGAAGGTGACCGTCTGGGAAAGAACTCTTTCTTTCTTTCTTTCTTTCTTTCTTTCTTTCTTTCTTTCTTTCT
>NW_020769429.1:164671-180409 GCF_900518735.1 Pseudonaja textilis
TCTTTCTTTCTTTCTTTCTTTCTTTCTTTCTTTCTTTCTTTCTTTCTTTCTTTCTTTCTTTCTTTTTTCTTTCCTTCCTCCCTTCCCTTCCTTTCCTTCCTTCCTTCCCTTCCCTTCCCTTCCCTTCCCTTCCCTTCCCTTCCCTTCCTTTCCTTTCCTTTCCCTTCCTTCCGGAAGGCCTACACCAGCCTGCAGGACCAAAAGCTCAGCTTGAATTAACTCCTTAAATTGTATTTAGAGAAACAAACCCAGTTCTTTTCACAGTTTTGGGAAGTTTTCCGCATGGGAACTGTATGGACCTGCAAAGGGCAGGCCCTGAGACTGAACCGTGGGCACTTTCCAGGCCCTAACAGATGGCATTCTTTAATCGAAGAAGCAGAGGTGGGTTGCTGCAGGTTCAGACAGGTTTTCCCAAATGCCTTGTTCTGATTCTGTGCGGTTCGGAGAACCAGCAAATCAGACCACCAGCCGGCCCTGGGCCCGCCTGTTTTTGCGGCCATTTTTGGCTGTTTTTTTGGGCAGAAAACGGCCTGAAAACAGCCCAAAAAACAACCTGAAAATGGCCTGGATAAACAGCCAGAAAAGAGCCTGAAAAATAGCCTGTTTGGGGGGGCTTTTTTCAGGCCATTTTTGGGACCATTTTTCCGGCCAGAATCAGTCTTAAAACGGTCTGAAAAATGCCCTGAAAATGCCCCAAAAAGGGCCTGAAAATGGCCCCAAACTAGGTGGGGGTAGGGCCAGCCCGTGATGGGATTCGTCCCAACCACCTGAATCCTACCTGTTCCTTTGAGGCGAGTGGCTGAGAGGTGGGTGTGATGAGTGACATCACCCACTCAGTCACATGACCAACCGGCCACGCCCACCCAGCCAGTGGTTCAAAAATTTGACTCAAAAATTTGCAGCCCACCACCGAGTCCTGGAGCAGCCCCTTTCCCCACCTCGCTGGCCAGACGCCTCTTCTCCTCTGCCAAGAGGAAAAGCCCCCAAGCCCCCCTGCTGCTGCCCAAGAAGCCGACTGTGAGCCGAGATTCCAGCTCTCCAGGGCTTCTCCGCTGACAGTGAACTTGCCCTTCCTCCTCCTCCTCCTCCCTTGGTCTTAAAAAAAGAGACACAGAGGAGACCAGACCTGCTTGCTGTTGCCCCCAGGCAGAGCGATGGCCTTCAGCAGCTCCGGCTGCCGGGATTTCCTCCTCTGAATCACCTTCATGCAGCCGTCCACGTCAATATGGAGGAGCTGAGAGAAACAGAGGGAGGAGGGGTGAGTGAGGCTCACTGAGGCTCCGTTGTGGGAAGATACAAATTCTAGGGCTGGACGATCCCAGCAAACCTGGATGGAGCTCCTCTGGACCCCTTTGACTCCACCCCCCTCCTGGACTGAAACAACCGGTTCCCCCCCGTCTCCCCAAGGACGCCTGACTGGAGGCCACTTGGCTGCAGCCTAGGAAAGGCGCATGGGGCTGGCGATCTTCACCAGGCCAGTGCCACCCACCTGAATCAGGAACGTGAACAAAGGTGTGCTGGTGAGCTGGCTCGTCTGCAGCTGCCTGAAGATCATGTCCGCTGGAAGGAGAAAGAGAAAGAGGGTCTCAAACCAGGGGTGGGATTCTACCGGTTCGCACCTATTCGCTAGAACCGGTTGTTACCATTCTAAGCCGTTCGGAGAACCGGTTGTTAGAAGAAATTACAGGGCTAATCCTGTAAGGAAGGCAGGAAGGAAACATTCTGGTGTTGCTTACAGAAACTGCCTCTCCGTTGACCCTCATTACATTCTTGGCAGGACTCAACTTCCTGTCTCTGGAACTTCTCTGGAGGTTGTTTTCCCTCCTTTGCTGGTACTTTGCTTGTGTGGAGTGACCATTCAAAGTTACAATGGCACTGACAAAAGTGACTTATGACCATTTTCCTTCCTTCCTTCCTTCCTTCCTTTCCTTTCCTTTCCTTTCTTCCTTCCTTCTTATTCTGATCTCCTTCCTTTCTTCCTTCCTTCCCTCCTTCCTTCCTTTCCTTCCTTCCTTCCCTTTCCTCCTTCCTTCTTATTCTGATCTCCTTCCTTCCTTCCTTCCTTCCTTCCTTCCTTCCTTCCTTCCTTCCTTCCCTCTTAGTCTGATCTCCTTCCTTCCTTTCTTCCTCCCTCCCTCCCTCCCTTCCTTCCTTCCTTTCCTTGAGCCACGGTGGCACAGCGGTTAGAATGCGGTACTGCAGTCTCCTTCTGCTTCCTGTCATTCCCAGGTGGGTCAAATGAGGAGCCAGATTGTTGGGGGCCAGAGGCTGACTCTGTAAACTGCTTAGAGAGGGCTGGAAAGCCCTGGGAAGCAGTATAGAAGTCTAAGGGCGATGGCTATCTTGCCGTCCCAAGTGGCATCTTCCTAACACGGTTCAAGAGGGGAGCCCGAGATTCCCAAGAACTGTCCTGCAGGGATATTTTCACAGGGATTTCTTCACCGAGGAGGGCACTGGACTTGATGGCCTTACGATCCTCTCTAAACTGGCCCTTCTAGGCTTCCTTAAAGCAAGACAGGCTGCCGCTTGGATCGCAGGTACCTTTTGACTTGCGGGAAGCCGCCTCCTTCATCCGGAGGGCCCACTCCTGCACCATGTTCCCAGCCCAGGGCGTGACTGCCAGCATCAATCTCCGGTTGAGGGTCGTCTTCCCTATCCCGTCCCTCTGCCGCCTGGCTCCATTCGTCACACCGGCCAGCAGGGTCAACTGGGAGCCTCTGGGGCCAGCAGAGGAGCTGGAGGCAAAGCGTTTCTTTCTTCTGATTTCCCTCTGGGAAAGGAACAGAGAATAAGCCACGTTTCCGCAGGGAGGTTTCACGGGGTTCATCCGCTGAAGGTCAGGCCTTATGAGGACGTCGTGTCAGATCCGTGGATCTGCCATTTTTCAATGGGAGAAGAAGGAGGGGGGAGGGGTGGATACAAGTAATCCTTTTGGATGTAACCTGCCTATCCTAATTCTTGTCCTGAATCTGTAGGACCTTTACACGATTTACAACTGTGGACTGGAGCCCCACCGCCCCCACCCCCAATGCCTGGAAGCCTGTCTCCTCTTGGAGAGATAGCAAGAGGAAAAGGGACCATAAAAATTCCAGCTCCTGGATAGAATTGGTATGATTATATGATTTGTTATAGAATAAATTATTTAAATTATAGTTATCTCATAAGGCATGAATGAATATGATTCAAAAAATCAAATGATTTTTTTTTAATAATGATATGAGGGTATATAAGTTTGGATTGATAATAAGAGTTATTATGTAATATAACTGTAATTGAGACTACGAAATGAATGCACAAAACTGATGAACCAACCGACACACTGTTTGTATATAAGTATGGAAGAGAGCTGATGCTTTTATGTTTTGTCTGTTTTTGTTTGTTTGTTAAAAAAACAATAAAATTGTTTGTTTGTTTTTTTAAAAAAATTCCAGCTCCAAAAGAAAAATTCCTGGGAATCTGTTCTCAACTACGTTCCCGGAAAAGGGGTGGGTGGGGGGAATTAACATGTTGCTTCTTTGTATTGACAAAATCCACACCGGACTAAGGGGAGGCGTTCTAACTCCCTTTATCTAAGCTGCAGGCCTGGAAGGATATCAGATCCTGCTTGGAATGTGGACAGGCTGTCTTCCTTTTCAATCAAGACTTCATTTTGAAATGCCGTTTTCAAAAGTTCCTTCTTGTCCTCCGAGTGGGGAGAGAGTCTGGGCCTTACACCTCATTCCAGGAACCTTGAGGGGTGAAGTCACACAAGCCATCCAGCTGAATTGCAGCCTTTCCTTCCCCAAGGAAACCCCATTTTAAATCCGGTCCCCCAAAGCCCAAACCCATTTATAGAAGTTGGGGGAGGAGAAACAATCCCTCCGGTGGGAACAGATGTACAGAAAGTCCTCGATGTATGACGGTGAAGGAGCCCGACCATTATGATCGTATGTTGTGATCACTAAAACAGGTCAGTTGCATGATTTTACAGCTGTCCCAAAGGTGCTTTTTCAAGAGGCAACTGGACTTTTCTTGGGGTTTTTTTTTTTTTTTGGAAGGCGTTTCGCTTCTCATCTAAGAAGCTTCTTCAGCTCGGACTGGATGGCGGGGAATGGAAGGATTTATACTCCTTGCAGACAGCTGGTCATTTGCATCCTTTGAGAGGGTCACTGAAGCCCTGGGACAACCATGAACTGAATGACTGAGAACCTCTACAGACTTTTTAACTATACAATTTGGAATGGACACCTTTGGAATGGTGTGGGAGTAGGAATGGATTTCCGGGAAGGGCGGGGGGATTGCAGGAACCAGGAGCATCACTCAGGTGACTCCTGAGGACACAGACAAACCTCCAAGTGGCCTCAGTGACTCGGTAAAAGGATGCAAATGACCAGCTGTCTCAAGGAGTATAAATCCTTCCATTCTCCACTGTCCTGTCAGAGCTGAAGAAGCTTCTTGGATGAGAAGCGAAACGTCTTCAAGGAAAAAACCCCCAGAAAGTCTAGTTGCCTCTTGAAATGATGACTGAGATGCTCTGGATGACTGAGATGCTCCACAGACATGATTTTAAGAAGTTTTTCTAGCAGCAGTTTTTAAGCAAATATTGTGGTTCTTATTTAAACCAGTAATTCGGTATCGCGGTAGCTTTACCAAAACTAGAAGTGCTCACATAACCATGGGACATTGCAAACAGCCACAAATGTGGCTGTGGGATTAACTGTTATAACTGTTGCGGCCTGCCAGCGGTCAACGGAGGTGGCGGCAGACTCGGACAGTGAGGAGGTTGGGGAGGAACCTGGGCCAGTCCTGGAGTCTGGGGAAGGCTCGGACGAGGGCTCTGCATTAGAGACAGAGATGGGGCCAGGGTCATTTGAGAGTTATCAACTGCCTTAGGAGGCCGAGATCAGTGGGGAAGAAGAACAGCTGGAGCCTGTTCCCAGTGTGCGCATGTGCAGAGCTGCCAGGAGAAGGGAACAGTTAAGGAACAAGGGCTGACTCGGGAGTAAAAGCACAGATAAATGGCCCTTCCCACAGGGAATAAAAAGGAGTGAAAGGGGAGTGGTGTTTGCAGGAGACAATTAGTTTGTTTAAGTAGTGTGAAGATTTGTTCGTGACTCTCAGAGACTCCTTGCCAAGTATTTTCCGCTACAGCATTGCGCTTGGAAGCTATCGGCCTGGCAGCTTTCCAGCCCTGATAAGGTCTGTGGTTGGAATTCACCCTTGAAAGACTGTTTGCCAAAACTTTGCTGGATGTGAATGAGAGGAATTCACATTATTTTATTAAAAAGGGGTTTTGTCCGGACGAGGAATCTGCTTCGTGATTTTTGTGAAGCCCAGGTCAGAACAATCACTTCAGACCCAGGGCATAAGCCCAATCAGTTGCAACAGTCGCTAAGCTAGTGGTCATAAGTCAAGAACTACCCAGACTGGAGCTTTTGGGTACAGGGGAACCCTCCACCACCTCCCTCATTTAAAAGTGGGGTGCTCAGAAGACGCTTACATTTCTCCTCTGCTGCTCATAGCTGTTCCTCCTCAGGACACTTTTCACATAAGCCAAGGAAACCTTCCATGCCTCCCTCGGCTTTCCAGAATTCTGCGGAAAAGGAGAAAGAAGGAAAAAATAATAATGACCGAAGAATAATTCACACTTCCACTTTTAAACAAGAATTAGATTCTTAATCCAGGGGAGTTCAACTTTTTTTCTTAACAGGAGGCTTTATATAAGAATTCCTTTCGAGGGTAGGCCAGAAACTCCACATTTTTATTTCTTTTCGCATGAAAGTCGAAGACTCTGCAAATATGGTAATTCAGTGGCAATGCTAGAAGATCTCTGGGAATCACATCCAAAATCGGGGAGCTGGGATTTTAGGTACCTTACATCCCGTGTGTGTGTTTTTTTTTATTTACCTCATTCCCTTTCATTTGAGCCAATTCTGGAGTCTCTGGGACGAGGTCGACGAGATCGTCTGTCCTCTGGTCTTCTTCCGGACCCAGCAGAGGCCCAGAGTCCATCCGCCGCTTCCTGTTGACATCAAAACCTTTGGAAAGCAGAGTGACAGCGGGCAGCCCTCCAGGGTTGGCCTCCAAAGGCTCTTTCCTGGCAGGGACCCAGAGATCCAGGCTGGGAACCCTCCAGCGACCCGCCCCCTTGGGCTGATGGGCCTTGGGCCTCTCGTCCTCCTCCTCCTCGGCATCCAAATCCAGGTCTGAATATTCACTGCTGGACTCCGAGGGGCTGGAGCTCCATCGGTGGACACGTCTGCGCCTCGGATGCCGCCTGTTTCCTTCTTTCTTCCTCCTGTACCTCTTTAACACAAAGGAGAGGGCTGCAACACAGAGCAAGGCACCTGGGGGAGGCAGTGTGTGTGTGTGTGTATATGTGTGTGTGTGTGTGTTACCGCAACACCAGCATCACCCTTTCCTTCTAATGGTTGATCACCCTTTCCTTATCCAGTGGTGGATAATCTTTTTGGGCTCCCGTGCCGAAAACCGTGCGCGAAATCCTGCGCACTGCCGCTTCCTGCACATGCACGCCAGGCACCCAACAATCAGCTGTTGAGCAGTGGGGCTCCTCGGGGCGACCCCTCACATGCCGGCAGAAGTGGCTTTTCCGGCAGGGGTGCCATAGATTCCCCACCACGGTTCTAAAGCATCTCACAAGGGCAGAAAGTACAGGGAGTCCTCGAGTTACGACCACCATTGAGCCCCAACCTTTAAGCTGCTGAGTGGAAGTTTTGTTAAGCGAGTTTGTCCATTTTTACCCCCTTTTCTCGTGACCCATGTTACACGCGGGTCATTGCCCGTGTTAAGCTAGTCACACAATTGTTCAGTGCATCTGGCTTCTCGGTTAACCCTTTTTTCAGGGCCGTCGTAGCTTTGACGGGTCACTAAGTGAACTGCTGTAAGTTGAGGACCGCCTGTCGCATTTCTTGGGATATCGTTCCTACCACAGAACCTCTCTTGTTTAGAAGGGCGCAACCAGCCCAGCTTCAGCCCTTGTGTGTCAGACCCAACCCACCGCGTGATGGCATCAAAGCAGCCTTAGATCTGGCGGGACAGGAGGAGTTGGACCTCACCCGTAAAGAGTATTGGCCGCCAGCCCCTGCAGCAGCTAAATCAGAGGAGGAGCAGGAGACATGGGACAGCATCAGGCAATTTGAGAGGGGGAAGAGGGAATGGAGCTGGCAGAGAGAGACGGCGGGGAGCCTGGGCCTCGGATGGAGAGTCAACAGCCCCCAGGTCTGGAGGGGGCTGGTGAGGAAGAGGAGGAACAGCTGGGTCCAGTGCCTGACGCATGGATGCACAAAATGCAGAGGAGAGGAGAGCCGTGGAAATCTATGGGCCGGCCCTTCGGACAGAAGAGCCACTGCTGCTAGCAAAGCCCCGCCCCAGTTCTGGGGATAAAAGGCAGGGGCCAGAGATGAATAAATGTGGCACACAACTATTCTTCTTCCGGCTGGATGGACTTGTTAGCCTGCAGTGGGAGAGAAACTTGGCACTCCTAATAAAGGAATCTTTGAGTTCCCTTCAGAGGGTTTGTCGTGTTTGGGGAGCTGGGTCAGAACCGATAGGCATTCTCAAAAACAAACAAACAAACATGGCATAAGGAAGAGCTGAACTCACTCGATACCCCAGCAGGATTTTCCACTTGCTTAGACACTGAGATCCCGAGCGGTGGGGCAACTCCGAGGCTATTTTTGCCCAGTGGCCTAAAGAGATAACAGATTAACAGATAATCTGTTAATCAGATAGTTGGAAGGGACCTTATAGGTCATCTAGTCCATCCACCCCCCTGCCCAAGAAGGGACCTTATAGGTCATCTAGTCCACACACACCCCCGCCCAAGAAGGGACCCTACACCACTTCTGACAAATGGCAGTCCAATCTCTTCTTGAAGGTCTCAAGTGATGGCGCTCCCACAACTTCTGAGAGAGAACAAAGGAGTCACTTCCTTCCCTGGAACTAAAATAATCTGTAAATACAGGGTAGGCTTTCTTCTTTCTGAGGATTACGCTCCGAAATCATCCTGCCTTTCTTATAGCAAAGAGGCAAAGAAAATTTAGAAGCCATCCAAAATGAATGATGATGTCCATTAAGGCAAGATAAGCATTGATTTTTTTAAAGGGCCTCTGCCTCGTGGATCCTGGGGCAGGACATACAGCCAGCTTTCTGCTATCTGTGCAAGAATCAAAACAATGGGAAGTGCATCAGGTTTAGAATTGAATAGAGCCGGAAGGGACCTTGGAGATCTTCTAGTCCAGCCTCCTGCTCAAGCAGGATATCCTATGCCATTTTAGACAAGTGACTGTCTCTAGATTCTTTTTAAAAACCTCCAGTGATGGAGCACCCACGATTTCTGGTGGCAAGCAGTTCCACTGGTTAATTGTCCTCACAGTCAGGAAGTCTCTCCTTAGTTCTAGGTTGCTTCTCTGCTTGATGAGTTTCCATCCATTGTTTCTTGTCCTGCCCTCTGGTGCTTTGGAGAATAGCTTGACTCCCTCTTCTTTGGGGCAGTCCCTGAGATATTGGAACACTGCTATCATATCTCCCCTAGAGTCCTTCTTTCCTCTAGACTAGCCAAATCCAATTCCTGCAGCCGTTCTTCCTATGTTTTAGTCTCCAGACCTTTGATCCTCTTAGTTGCGCTTCTCTGCACTTGTTCCAAAGTCTCAACATCTTTTTTGTAGTGTGGTGACCAAAATTAGTTGCGGTATTCCAGGTGTGGCCATACTAAGGCTTTATAAAGGGGTACCAATACTTCACGTGATTGACAACCTTCCTTAACAGATTAACAGAGTTGGAAGGGACCTTCTAGGTCACCTAGTCCAACCGCCCCGCCCAAGCAGGAGACCCTACACCATTTCACAATCGGATGGCAGTCCAGTCTGTCCTCTGTGAGCACATGGGAAGCCACTAATACCCCTTGTAGAAATAACAGGACACCTCGAGGGCCCATTGAACACCCCCCGCCTCAACAGAGCAAGTGCACAGGCCCCAGGCCTCCCCGCCATCTTGGTCAGAAGTCGCCCCCTCACCCCCCGCTTACCCCTGCCGTATTTTTCGGTCAGCTCAATGAGTTTCTTCTCCTCCTCTTGGCTCCATTTCCCCTTCTTTATGTCGTAGTGTAAGGAGTGCAAGTACCTGCAATCATAGGTGGAGAGGAAAGATATTACACGCTGCTGGATAATGGGGACCCTTTGGACACACAGGGAGTCCTCGAACGGCAACCATTCATATAGCGGCCGTCCGAAGTTACAACGGCACTGAAAAAAAGCGACTTAGGACCAGTTTTCACACTTACGACCGTTGCGATATCCCCATGGTCAGGGATTTACATTCGGATGCTTAACAACTCATTCACATTTAGCCCCCTTTGCCACCTTCTGACAAGCAAAGTCAACGGGGAAGCCAGATACGCATAACAACTCTGTTACTAACAACTGCAGTGGTTCATTTAATAAAAGTCAGAAAAATTCTCCCTATTTCCGGGTTGAATCTCTCCTTGTTCAGTTTCCATCCATTAATCCTTGTCTGGCCTTTGGGGGCTTTGGAGAATAGCTTGACCCTCTCCTCCTCTCTGTGGCAGCCCCTCAAATGTTGGAAGTCTGCTATCATGTCTCCCCTGGTCCTTTTCTTCCCTAGACCAGCCAGGCCTAGTTCCTGCAACTGTTCATCGTATGTTTGAGCCTCCAGTCCCCTCATCATCCTGGTTGCTCTTCTCTGCACTCTTTCTAGAGTCTCAACATTTTTTTAATAGTGTGGTGACCAAAACTGGATGCAGTACGCTAGGTGTGGCCTTACTAAGGCTTTATAGAGTAGTGTTAGTACCTCATTTGATCTTGATTGTATCCCTCTGTTAATGCAATTTAGGATTGCATTAGCTTTTTTGGCTGCTGCTGCACAGGGTTGGCTCCTATTTAGCTGGTTGTCCACTAAGACTCCAAGATCCCTCTCCCAGTTCCTGCTATTGAGCCTGGTTTCACCCGGTCTATATGTATCCTTGTGGTTTTTCTTGCCTAGGTGTAGGACTTTACTTTTCTCTACCTTGAATTTCATTTTGTTAGAAAGGGCCCAGTGTTCTAGTCTGTCAAGATCCATCTGGATCTTGAGCCTATCTTCTAGGATGTTGGTTATTCCTGCCAGTTTAGTATCATCTGCAAATTTTGGAAGTTCCCCTTCTATTCCCTCATCTAAATCATTTATGAAGACATTGAAGAGTCCTGGGCCTAAGATGGAACCTTGTGGCACCCCACTGCTTACTTCCCTCTATGTAGATGTAGTATCATTAAGGACTACACATTGAGCACTGTCTGTCAGACGGTTACGAATCCATCTGGTGGTGATGCAGTCTATCCCACTTTTTTCTAGCTTCCCAAGAAGTAGGTGGTGGTCTATTTTGTCGAATGCCTTGATGAAGTCTAAGTATGTTATGTCCACAGTATTTCCATGGTCTGCTAATTTAACACAGGGCAGGCAGAGACAGGCCTGCTCTAAGTAGCAACCCTCCAATTCAAACAGCCAACGTGCTGAGCTGGGACCTACCTGTCTCGGCACTGCAGGTCGTTCCTGCCGGGCACCTCCGCCCGGATCTTATACCAGTCTCGCTCTCCGTACTTGGCCACGGCCTTCAGGAGCAACTGGAAGGGACAAGCCAAAAGGGGGTCAGGTGAATATGTGCTGTTGGTGGAGGGAAGAGGGGTGTGCCTGCCCTCTTTCAAGAAGCAGCAACAGAGGGAATCAAGAAAAGGGATGTTGGAAGTTACGATTCCCCTCCCTTCTAGGAAAACAGCCCCCACCCTTTGTCAAATAGGGCTATTCAAATAGCTGGAGCCAGCTTACTTTTCACAACAAAGGAAGGAGAAAATTTAAAGGCATGGGGTACATAGAAAAAAACCCCTACAAACTAGCTAAGATCCTTTCCCATAGAAATCAAATAGATGGCAAGTTATAAAAACTTTTAACCAAAAGGCACGGCAGGAAGGAACCACGATAGCAAACAAGCAACTACAAAGGATCAGGACCATAAAACCAAGATCCCAGGAAAAGATCCCAACCTCAAAGAGACAGGAATTCAACGCACACAAATCAAAGACTTCACTTCCAAATCAAAGGACCTGAAAAAGGATAAGAAAGGGGTTCGTTTTCTTACCCCCTTATTAGATTAATCCTAGGAACGCTGTGAGATTTCTTTTTACCTGCCTTCCTATTAATAAACTGATTCTGACTTCCAAGCAGCTGACCAAATCATTTTGCATTAAAATCTCCCAGCCGGGAAACTTGAATCTGCAAAAGGAAAGAACTTTGCCTATTCCTTAAAGGGACAGGCTTCTTTTTTTCCCTTTCCTCAGGGAGCATGGGCAAAAATACACAGTTGTCTAGAAAAAATAATAGGGAAACATGTAGATTTTCAACCTGAACTGTTTTTATGAGGGATGATATCAAAAAAAATTGGATAAGAAAAGTATTTGTTTAGTACGACATGCCTTAACAGCAACGAGGACTTTCTTCGCACCATATTTATTGGAAAGATGAAGAAATGCCTCAAGGTGAAGAGATAGTTAAGAAGATACTAGAACTGTTCAGAAAATGGACAGACTGACATCGAAAATCAAACAGAAAGAAAACACAGAATATTATCAAACATGGAACATATTTTACCAGTGGTTGGAAACGAAGGGGTGGGGAGTAAGAATGGCACCTGTATTGTTAAGCAAATTAAACACCCAGACAACACAATGTTTATTAAGCACTAAGAAACGTAATTAAGAGAAAACTGATAAAATTTATTAGAAAAAAAGAAAAAAGGGAGCTGGTGGAGACGCCCACATGGTCCCCCGGAGCAGTTTCCCCAAAGAAGTTCGCCGAGAGATGTTTGTTGAGCCTCCCTGTGGAAAAGGCCCCTTACTTACAGCATCCTCTTTGGGTGTCCAGGCGCCTCGCTTTAAGTTGGGGTCCACTCGCTTGGTCCATCGGTAGATCAGCTGGGCAGAGTCCCTCCCCTCCATGTAGTACGCCACTGTGGAACAGGCAACACTTGCACTCAGCGCTTTGCTGGACCAGAACATCCCTATGGCTTGATCGTCGCTTATGCGCAGCACCAGAGAGGCTGCTCTGACCCCTCCTGCAGAAGAGGGCATCCTCGCATTACCTGAGCCAGGTGCCTCTCACGATCAGCTACTTCAACATCTCAAGCCTCTTTGGCTCTCAAATACCAACCGGAGGCATTTGGGAAGGAGTCATACAAGAACCTAGACCAGCATTTCCCAACTTTGGCCACGGTACGATGTGTGGACTTCAGCTCCCAGAATTCCCCAGGTAGCCATGTTGGGTTGGGGAATTCTGGGAACTGGAAGCCCACTGTCAGATCCGCGTATCTGTCATTTCTTCAATGGAAGAAGAAAGGGGGGAGGGGAGGGGGAGACTGATAAAGAAATCCTTTCTTGATGTAACCTGAATATATTTAATCTTATATGGAATTTGTATAACCTACACATGATACAATGGAGGGATGAAACCCAGATGGCCGGAACCTATCGCCTCTGAGAGAGACAGCCAGGAGATGAAAAGACCATAAAAATTCCACAGTGAGACGTGTCCTGGGAAACTCTGGAAAAGATCGTTCTAAAAAGGGGATGGGGGGAATTAACATGTTGGCTCTTTGTTTTACTAAATACACATTAAGATAAGGGGAGGGGTTTTAAACTCCCTTATCTATCTCTGCATGCCTGAGAGACCTTAGACGCTGCTTTTAACCCCTACATGAATTGTCTCATCTCAGTAAAGGATTCCTTTTTGATACGTTTCAGAAGTTCATTCTAGTTGATTGAATGGGAAAAGTTCTGTAGCCTGACACCCACACATCTTCAAGAGGTCAAGGTTGAGAAATGCTGAATTAGACAGAGGCCACTGATGACTTGACCAATCAAGACAAAAACACTTTGGCACCAGCAGCAAAAGCAGTACTACCTCCATAACCAAAGGACACACAGTTCCAGAAAGCCAGTGAATCCATACTGGGAAACTGAGGAAGCCTACATTGACCCACAGGTCACGAGAGCCAAGAAACAGGTCCTAGATGTGCTCAAGAGGGCTGCTCACCCTCTGGTTGAAGGAAGACAAGACCAGGGAGGGAGCCCTCATATGCTGGCTCAGCACAACAGCTTCCATTAGAAAGGTGGGGGGAGGGAAAGATTGGAATGTGCATTCCAGATGATAACAAGAAATGGTCTCATGGGAACCAAGGACATTTCAGCAGGTGTCTGCCAGAGTCGTGGAGATTTTCCTATAACAACACTTTGCTTTCAACAATGCTTTCATGCTGTGCCAAAATGACGTACTCAATAAAGTTTTGCATTTAAGAGATCGGATCGTTTCGACAGTGCTTGTTTGTTTGGGTTTATCAGTCGGAACCTTAACAGCGGGTGCTATAATCACGACACTCCCCACCCGCCCCCAGGAGGTAGCTTACTTTTCCGGTAGGGAATGTGATTCCCAATGCGCATTTCCTGCACGAGCTGCCTAAGCATCTGGTCTTCTTCGGGGCTCCATTCGCTCCGTTTGAAATCTTTGTTGTGGGACTGGAACTTCTGGAGGCACTGAAAGGCTGTGCGCTGCGTCTGGGGAGGGAGAAACAGCAATTGGGTGGGGGGGAATAGCAGGCCAGAAGGGGTGGGGCAGAAATGGGGAAGGCAGAAGGTCAGAGCTGCTGCATGGACGACCCACGTGTGTGTTGAGGTATAAGATTTAATAGCTGCCAGCTGTTGTAAGTCTGGTGCAATGTAAGGCTGGTGTAATATAAGGATGATGCAATAAGGATGAATTAGCATAGCATGGATATTGCCCTTTTAAGACAAACAATGGGCTCCCAGAAGTCTTTATCCCTTTAAGAATTGTTTATATAAGGCTGATCTTATGTAGGGAGTATTCTCTCTCCTTGTGTCCTGTATCCATTGCAGAGTTCTCTGTGTAGAGTTAAGAGTGATTGCTTGTAAGGTATTTGCCTACCATATATATATTTCTGTATATGTCTTATAGATAAACCACTGTTAAATGTCTAGATATCTGTCTGCTGTGTTTTGCTCCTGGGCTGTCTCACAATAGCAGTCATGCTGCAAACGCTCTGACAGCGTGCATTTATTTCATCGATTCTACGGACACCCAAGGGATAAGGAACGGTGGTAGAATCACCAGCTAGAGTAGAGGTGGGAGTTAAGAGGGGGCATAGCTTGGAATCTCTCTGTGGGAGGAAGCAACAGAGGACAGACTCCTGAATCTTTTATCTGTCTGTTGGCAAGAGAATGCAGTTAGTCTGGCCCAGGGGTCTTCACACTTGACAGCTTTAAGACTGGTGGACTTCAACTCCCAGAATTCCTCCTCCAGCCATGTTAGCTCAGGAATTCTGGGAGTTGAACTCCACAAGTCTTAAACTTGCCAAGTTTGAAGACCCTTGGTCTAGCCAGATTCTTGCAAGCAGGTGATCAATAATAATCCTCAACTTAGTGACTGTTCAAAGTACAACGGCACTGAAGCAAGTGACTTATGGCTGTTTTTCAAACTTACAACTGTCACGGCATCTGCTTGGTCACATGATCAAAATTCAGGTGTTTGGCAACTGGCATGTATTTATATCCTGGGGTTACGCGATCCCCTTTTCCAACCTCCTGACAAGCAAAGACGAAGCCAGGTTCACTTAACAACCAGGTTACTAACTTAACAATCAACCGCATTCACTTCACAACTGAAGCAAGAGAGAGGCAAAACTCACTTAACAACAGTCTCACTTAACAACAGAAATTCTACCAACTGCACCGGTTTGTGATTCTTTCCGAGCGCCACAGCTATCCCTGGCCATCTAAAATGCCTACAAAATTCTCCAGCTTTATGAAATGGGCGATTTTAATGCTGCCTTGGACATTTGTCCTTTACACACGCACACACACACTAACATTCCAGCCAGAGGTTCTACCACATCCTGGCTAGACTCGCTGACCTTACCCCCAGCTCTTGGGCGATGGCTTCCCAGTGCAGACCGCCATGCTGGACAGCAATTTCCTTCAATTTCTCAATCTCCTCCTCGCTCCACTCCTTCTTGTTGATGTTAGGATGCTCATAATTTTGCCAGTATTTCCTCAGCTCATTTGCGTTGCGTGTTCCTTCAAACTAGAGAGGGTGCAAGTCAGAATAAACGGCCGCAACTTCAGCAGGTTGGGGTTTTTTAAAAATATATATATATATAAACAAAGAAACACAGGGGAAATTTCATTTCCAGGCACAGTTCCCTCCGTTGCTCCCGCAGAAGTTTTTAGAGGTGCCAGGCAGAGGGACCGGGGTGGACTCACGTTGATGTTGGCAATCTTGTCCCAGTCGTGTTCATCGTGTCTGTTTCCCAGTAGTGTTTCTTCTGGCAACATGCTAGATCCGGAAGAAGCAGAACGGCAGTTAGAAAAGCGTTTGTGCTGTTCTTTAAGCAGCTGCACAGGAGAAGGCAGAGTTTCCAGTCATCTCCCCTTCTCGGTTTAAATGTGGCGGCACGAGTTTCAAATCAGTTTTGCTTATTAACATACAGATGACTTACATGACTTACAGTAGCTTAGATACTAGTCAAAGTTACAACCTACTACCAGACCCCTAGAGTGATACTGCAACTCAACTAGGGAAAGGGGGGAAGGGACTCTGAATGTATTTCTTTAATTTTACTTTGACAACTGTTGTTGAATAGAATAGAATAGAATAGAATAGAATAGAATAGAATAGAATAGA
>NW_020769429.1:185402-203829 GCF_900518735.1 Pseudonaja textilis
AAGGAAGGAAGGAAGGAAGGAAGGAAGGAAGGAAGGAAGGAAGGAAGATCAGAATAAGAAGCAGGGAAGGAAGGAAGGAAGGAAGGAAGGGAGATCAGAATAAGAAGAAGGGAAGGAAGGAAGGAAGGAAGGAAGGAAGGGAGGGAGGGAGGGAGGGAAAAACAATAGCAATAGCACTTGGATTTATATACCCTTTCACAGTTTTACAGCCCTCTCTAAGTGCTTTACAGAGTCAGCCTATCACGCCCACCCCAACAATCTGGGTCCTCATTTTACCGACCTTGGAAGGATGGAAGGCTGAGTCAACCTTGAGCGAGTGGGACTTGAACTGCTGGCAGTCAGCAGAAGTAGCCTGCAGTATTGCATTCCTACCACTGGGCCACTGCAACTCTTAATCCCTGTGCAATGCCCTTGGAGAGGTAATGTATAGGTAATCCTCAACTTAAAACTGCTTGTTTAGTGACTGTTCAAAGTTACAGTGGCATTACAAACGATAATTTAAAACTGGTCCTCGCACTTACACCCGTAGCGGCATCCCCAAACACGTTACCCGTGTTCGGATGCTTGGCAGCCAGCAATGGATTTACCACAGGTACAACCTGCCAGGGTCATGCGTGAGGAGCCACCTCCTCCCCCCCCAATGAACGGTCCCTTCACCGTGGCTCCTTACATTTGACAGTGATCAGCTCCTCGAAAGACTTGATGCCTTGACGTGCCTTTTCTCGAGCGTCGTCGTTGGCAGGAGGGCCCTGGGGACAAAACCCGACACGTTGACTGCAGTTCCCATTTCAATCCCTGCCATAAGAAAAACTCCTGTCCCTGGGGACTTCTATAAACGAAGGGAAGATTCTGCTCAAGATTTCAGATCGCAGGAGAGGGGGGGTGGAGAGAGAGGGAGGGAGGGTGAGGGTGGGAGGGAGAGGGAGGGAGGAGGAGGGAGAGAGAGGGAGAGAAGGAGAGGGAAAGGGAGAGACGGAGGGAGGGGGAGCGAGAGAGAGGGAGGGAGAGAGGGTGAGGGTGGGAGAGAGGGAGGGAGAGGGGGAGGGAGAGAAGGAGAGAGAGAGAGAGGGAGAGGGAAAGGGAGAGAGTGTGAGGGAGGGGGAGAGGGGGAGAGGAGGAGAGAGAGGGAGAGAGGGGGAGGGAGAGAGGGAGGGAGAGAAGGAGAGAGAGGGAAAGGGAGGGAGAGGAAGGGAGAGAGGGGGGGTGGGAGAGAGGGAGGGGGAGGGGGAGAGAGGGAGAGAAAATGACTTGCATGGCACCGATCAGAGTAATCCTGTTAGGAGGGACACCTGATCTGGCTGAATTTTTTCTCCTTCCCTTGACAACCAGTGGGGACTACTACTACGCCCTTGGAGACAAGCAGAAAAGAACAGCGACAAAGCTGACGTCCATAGGAAAGGAGAAGCCAACCAGGGGAGTTAGAAATTGCCACGGTCGATACCGTGGGCAGCTCCACGGACATGCAGGTCTGCTGCTTGCGCCGATGGAGCCCACACACTCACCCGCTGCTTGTGCAAGTGAGGGCACCCGCTCACCCACCACTTCCACGGCCCAGTTCCCAAAGGCTCAAGGTCTGGTAGTGGACCGGGACCCTGAGGTTGGGGACCTGCCAGATCTGGTTACCTCCTAAGGGACTACCTGTCTCCCATAGGATCTGCCTAGCTGGCTGAGGAATTCTGGGAGTGGAAGTCCACAAGTCTGAAAGTTGCCAAGGTTGGAGACCTCCTGGTCTAGAGTGAATTTCCCCTCCTGAGACCCTGAGAGCCCCCACTCAACTGCGGTCCAGAAGGGCCTTGGCCAAGGGAGAGGGACACCCCTTATCACGCTTGCCATCTTTTCTTTTTTATGACCCGAATGTACATTTGATTATTAGGAGCCACCCAGGGATGTTCAGAGCCAGGCAGCATCGGAGTCGAATACGTTACCCTTGCAATCATACTTACAAACCCCGACGTTTTGTCCTTGAAATACGGCTTCATAAAATGGCCCAAGAACATATTTGCTGGCAAGGATTTCCCGTCGCTCGATTTTATCCCTTTCGTTCCGGCGAGCTCCCAGGTGAGTTTTTCCTGCAGGACAATCACAAACCGAAGGCGCCCATGAGGGCCAGAATTCTGGGCCTGCGTGAGCCCCGGTCCAACTGCACCCCAGAACTGAGTTGAAAGCATCCCACCATCCAAGGGGGGGCTGGCTGTGGGTCCACCCTTGCTAGCGTTAGGGCTGGTTTGGTGAACTGCCAGATCCCACCCCAGGCTGGTCCCGCCCACCCTACCCTGCCTCTCCCCTCCCACCTCTGCCCTCTCCCCTCCCAAGAGTCTCTACATTTCTGACCTCCAGAGCCCGGGGAGGGGACTGTTTTCGCCCTCCCACAGGCTGGGGAAAATGACCCCCCCACACACACACACACACATTATGATGGAGGCCGACTAGGCCAGGCCCACCCAGCCACCAAGCAGAGAAATTTTTGAAATCACCATCCTGCCATTATTCAGACAGCTCGGCTGAGTGATCCTCCTTGCAAAATTCTTCTTGCTTTTGGCAGAGCTGGGAAAAAGCGCCGGACTTGCAAGCCAAATGTAAGGTCTCTACCCCTTCCCTCACCGGGACATTCTGAGCTCTTGCAGCCAGTCCACATTAATGGTAGTGTAGTAGCTACTGAGATCCTATGGGTGGTGCTAGATGCTAGCAGCAAACTGCAGTGTTTAAAAACCTTATATAGGGCCTCCTGGCTACTTGCAAGATCTCACCTTGGTGAAGGTGGAAAGCCCCGGACTTTCCAGGTATTTAGGTGATCTCATTGACTAACATCACCGCTAGTCTTAAGGATTGGTTGGGAGGTTGTACCAATGTGGTTGTGACAGGTTTCACCCATGTGGGATCTATTCTCCAATCCAAATACCGTATCTATGCTACTCTTCCTTGCTTGTAAAAATGGTATAAAAGAATAAACGCTGCCCAAGCAGTCAGACCTCTTGGCACCCTGCACAATGACTGATCTTTGAAATCCATCATCGTAGGTTGCAGTGCCTATGCTCAGAGGACAGTAGTGGGATTCCAAAATTTTTTTACTACCAGTTCTGTGGGCGTGGCAGGGGAAGGATACTGTAAAATCTCCAGACAGAGGTGGGATTTATGCCGGTTCTCCAAACTACTCAAAATTTCTGCTAACGGTTCTCCAGAAATGATCAGAACCTGCTGAATACCCACCTCTGTTATAGGGCCACAATTTGCGTTTTTGCTGGAAACCAGAGTTTAGAAGAATTTTTTTATTGGCCAAGCGTGATTAGACACACAAGGAATTTGTCTCCAGTGCATAAGCTCTCAGGGTACATACAACAGTAGTTATAGATCATTATCATAGTCATTGTAAAAAATACATGTGTCCTAAAACATTAAATACAACGCTTAGTGATAGTCATGGATAATAAGCAGTCAGCATAAATCATACTAGGATACTAAATAAATGATATAGATGGTAAGATATAAGCAACAAAGTTTTAGTCATAAAAAGATAAGGAGATGAGAATAAGGATGGTAATACAGCCTTTCTAGAGAGTTTGAAAGTGTTGTGGGAATCTACTTCCAGTTTCCAGCAAAAACTGCCCAATAGTATACAATGGGTTCACTTAACCACCAGTGAAAAAAAACACGATCATAAAATCAGGCATAGTTACGTGATGACCCACTTTAGGAACAAGATTGTGGGCTCAATTGCGGTCATAAGTCGAGGACTGACCGAAACACAAGGCAAGGCCAGTTGCTGACTTGTTGAATAAACATACTGGCTTTTGTTTCACCAAATACACATCGAGATAAGGGGAGGGGTTCTAAACTCCCTTATGTATCCCTGCATGACTGAGGGACCTCAGACGCTGCTTTTAATCCCTACGTGAATTGTCTCATCTCAGTAAAGGATTTTCCTTTTGATACGTTTGGTTTTCAGAAGTTCATTCTTGTGGATTGAATGGGAAACGTTCTGTAGCCTGACACGCCCCTTTTGTTTCAGCTGCTCTCACCTTCTAGCAGCTCTGCGCAGACACGCACTGGGAACAAGCTCCCCTTGCTCCTCTGCCTCGCTAATGCCGGACTCCGGAGGCTCCGGAGTCAGCACCCCACTCCCAGATGGTCCTGGCCCCACCTCTGCATCAGATGCAGGAATCTCATCCGAGTCCTCTCCAGACTCCAGGACTGGTCCCCATTCTTCCGCACTGTCCGATTCCGCTGCCGTCTGCTCAGGTTGCCGGCGAACCACAACAGTCACACCACACCTTGACTAGAACTATTAGATACTCTGATCCCCATTCACTGTGACAATTCTTCTGGGAAAGCTGAGAGAGACTCAAAGGAGATGAGGCTTTCCTGCTCTCTTCCCAAGATCCCTGCAGCTCAACTCACCTGCTGCTTTTTATTTTGGGCAAGGAGGCTGTTGATCTCCTCAATCTTCTCCTGAATCACTTCCTGATAAACCAGGTTCATCTGGAGGCAGGTTTCTGGGGTTTGGGGTAGGTTGACTTCCTCTTCCTCACCGTCCTGTTTCTCCCCATCTTGGTCCACCTCCTGAAACAGAAGAAGGGATTAAAGGAGTTAAGAGATGTGGAGACACAAAAAGAATAAATGTTAAAGCAGCGATCTGTTAAATAGACAAGCTAAATATTATTATAGAATTGTTATTGTGATGAATACTATTGCAAATCTTGATCACGATTGCCTAAAAACAATTGTACCCAGACAAGAGAGTTTGACTGAAATGGAATTTTTATATGTTATATGAATAAAATAAATAAAACATAAAAAGAGAAGAGATTAAAGCTAGAAAATTGCTGTTCCTGAAAATAAGAAACTCCTCTAAATAACAAAAAGTTTAGTTCAAGGGCTGCAGGATGCCAAAAAATTATGTTACTACAGCTTCATTTCTTTTTTCCATCTGTTATTATTTTAATGCTAGGTATTATTTAACCAGGGCGTTTAACTATGCGTTTTGTTACTTAGCTGTGTTGTAAGTATAATTTAAGAGCCAGTTGCATAGTTTTAAAGTCCTGTTATGAATGGAAAGCATGTAAATTGGCTGTATGCAACATTGGCTGTACATTTAAAATCTTGAATTTGCGAAGATGGGTCGCAAAAGGCATCTAAATCAACAAGAAACTCTGCTTTCTCCCAATTTCTAGCCATCACATCGCTTTCTTCCGAAATTAACAGATTAACAGAGTTGGAAGGGACCTTGAAGGTCATGTAGTCCAACCCCTGCCCAAGCAGCAGACCCCACACCATTTATGACAGAGGGCAGTCCAATCTCTTCTTGAAAGCTTCCAGTGATGAAGCTCCCACAACTTCTGAAGGCAACTTGATTGCTTTCACCGTCAGAAAATTTCTCCTTATTTCCAGGTTGAATCTCTCCTTGTTCAGTTTCCATCCATTATTCCTTGTCTGGCCTTGGAAAATAGCTTGATCCCCTCCTCTCTGAAGCAGCACTCCTATTTTTTACCTAACAATCCTGCAAAGTAGGCCAGTTCGCCCCGCCTTGTCCAATTAGGCCAGGGGTGCGTGTTGGCCTTGAACATAAGAGGCTGCAGACAATTCAGTGCCCTCCCCGTCACGGCACGCAAAGAGACCCAAAGTTTGCCGCAGGAGATTACGCGGATTGCTTTAAAGTTATTCCTGTATTTCTATAAAGATGAACGTTAGAAAGGAAAACATGCCCAGAAGTGCAACGATACTCAAAAGCCCTCCCGACTTCCAAGGCAGAATTCCGACTTGGGTACTTGCCATGTCAAGTTGAGTATCAGATTCATCCTCTTCCAGGTCATCTGAGGAGAGAAGGTATAAATGTGAGAGAAAGAAACATTTTAATTATTTACTAAATTTATGTGCAGTCCATCTGGCAGTTTGAGACAACTTTGGGCAACTTGCAATGTAAAGACCTCAAAAGATAACTTGGAAACCACAAACTACTTATGACTATGTTGCTGAGACAGACATGGTGACCAGGAAGCTCATTTCACACATAGTGTACAAGTGATCCTTATAACAATAGTCTAGTTTTTGTAATAATTAACAGTGCTGTGAGTTTCTGCTAATTTCCACCAGGACCCACCACATTTTTCTCTCTTGTGGTGTTTTACAATATCATTTAACCACCGTGGACATCTTGTAAAAGGAGAAGGTGAATCTTTAGAACAACAATGCTGTCCACAGTACTCAAGGCCCAGCTTCTGGTTGTAGTTATTTCTTGGCTCTCTTCCCCACCAAAGCGGGGTCCAGCCACAGGAGACTTGTGATGCAGAAAGATCTGAAAAAGGCAAGATGAAGATCTTTTCCACCAGACCGCACCTTCCTCTTCCGAGCCAGATTCCAAGCTAGAGTCTAGCTCTCCAATTCCATCTGACGGAATGACTGGGCCCAAACTCCTCTCCAGTTCTTCAATCTCCTGCCTGATTTTCTCTCGTTCCGCCTCAAGTTCCATTCCTGAGACTCCTATAAACAAGAAAGAAAAGTCAAATAATAGAATAGGAATAAATAGAATAAAATAGGAATAGGGAATAGAACACAGAGTACAGAACAAACAGAATGAGAATAGAACAGAACAAAACAGAATTAGAACAGAACAGAATATAGGCTAGAACAGAATGCAGAATGGAACGGAATGGAACGGGACAGAACAAAAGAGAACTTTGTCACTTTAAATGTACATTAATCAGCATATATTAAAATGAAATGTTGCACTCCACTCTCAAAGGATAACTATTATACACATACCCACATATACACAATATATGACACCGAGATACATCACAGTCTAGTACGTAGGTATACATATACATTGGTGAAAAAAAGAATCTTGCAAATTTACAAGAGGGATGGCATAAGAAACAAAGTTGTTATAGAATCTAGTAGTCCTGCTACAAATACCTCGAAACCTCCTCCCAGAGGAGCGGAAGAAACAAACTATACAGTTGGTGTGTGGGGTGTCTGACAAGGCTTCCAGCTCTAAGTCTGTAGCGCTTATAAGCAGCATCCTCAATAACAGGAAGCGAGCTTCCTATGATCTCCTTGGCTGTCCTCACCACTCTCTGTAAGGACTTTCTATCTGAGGCATTGTAGCCACGAATCAGACAGGGATGCATTTTGTTAAAATGATCTCAATTATGCCTCTGTAAAAAGCGGCCAAGACAGAAGGAAAAAGATGTGCTGTCATCCTTTGCAGGAAATGCAGATGCTGGTTTGCACACAAGATAACGTCTGAAGACCCCAAGTCAGATTATTAAAAGGGGCCCACACTCATTTCTTTTATGCATTTTATTCATTCAATGTGTCCTTGTCCAAAGGATTCTGGGCGGCTCCTCAGCGTGCTGTATTTTTACGGCCGATTTTACACCCATTTTATTGCCATTCGCAGGTGCTTCTGACACGAATAAGCGCCACACGCAAAAACAAAGCGCCCTCCAAACGTGTGGATGGGGAAGGGACCGTCGGGAAGGGCCCGTGAGGAGAAAGCCAGGAGGATCAGGGAAGAGGCTTCTCCTTTTCAAGCGTCGCACCTGCAAAAGCCACCCGCTCCTTCCGTCCCCGGGTCTGCTGCGTTCACACAACACATTCGCCTCGCGTGTGTGAACCCATCCCAGCCCAGCCGGCTGAGTAAAGCACAGCTAATCCAGCCGTGGCTTCTCGCGGGCCTACCTGCCGGACGCCGCTCCCTCAGGCCGAAAGAGGCTGCGGCTGCCCCAACCTGATCGCCGACGCGGAGCCCACCCGCTCAAAGCCGCCACGGCTGGAGAGAGCGCTTAGCAACGCTCCGCCGGAAGCGGGAGTTGGTGGGGGGAAACATGCCGGGTGACGGACCAGGAAGTTACGTCACTCACGAGGGGTTCGTTAATGAAGCCGGAATTACAACTTTTTCCCCGTCTCAGGAAAGAGAAAGCTCCACCTATTTGGAGGGGGGGCAACGATCGCCTAGGCTCCGCCCTCCTGCCCAAGCGTCGGCCAATGGGCTCTTTGCTTTCTTTTCCGGGCTTTGCCAATCTGCGGCCGCGGATCATCCAATAGCGGCGCACGTCGAGAGAGAGAGAGAGAGAGAGAGAGAGAGAGAGACGTTGTAGTATGAGCACGTGATGTCTTGGGAGCAGCCAATCAGGAGGAAAAGAAAGGGAAAACGTGGGGCGGTAGCCAATGAACGGAGAGGACGCAATGCGCACGGCGCGGTTTACACTAGGAGCCCCTCAGTCCGCCCAGTCTCCCGCGGCGGACGGTTGGATTTTTTTGTGTGCGTGCCGTGACGGGGAAGCCACCGAAAGCCACTGTCGCGTGCAGGCTCTACGTTCAAGGCCAACCCTCCCCCATGGCCTCATTGGACGATGCGGAGAGAACCGGCCTACCTCGCAGGGTTGTTAGGGAGAAAATAGGAGCGCTGCTTCAGAGAGGAGGGGATCAAGCTATTTTCCAAGGCACCCGAAGGCCAGACAAGGAATAATGGATGGAAACTGATCAAGGAGAGATTCAATCTGGAAATAAGGAGACATTTCCTGACAGTGAGAACAGCCAGTGGAACAGTTTCTCTCCAGAAGTTGTGGGAGCTTCATCCCTGGTGGCTTTCGAGAAGAGACTGGACTGCCCTCTGTCAGAAATGGTGCAGGGTCTCCTGCTTGGGCGGCAGGGAGCAGGGGTGGGGTTGGACTAGATGCCCTACAAGGTCTCTTCCAACTCTGATAATCTGAATAAAGACAAACGAGTGTCTTAGGCTTTCAGAGAGCTGATTACAATCACCTAAGACAGAGTTTGGGGAGGATTCCATGGATGGAACTCCTAAAAGGGAAAACAACTCCAAGAGGCTTGGGAAACTCTGACAAATGAGATGGAAGCTGTTATCACTTTCCTAATCATCCTGCCTGTTCAATCAACCCCCTATCTAACATGGAGAGATTCAACCTAGAAATAAGGAGAAACTTTCTGATAATGAGAACAACAACTCATATCCTTTAGCACTACTAAACCACTACTATGAACTGGAAAAGAGGTGCATTTTATATATTTATGTATTATATTTATGTGGCTGTCCATCTTACAAAAATGTGACTGAGCAGTATATAACAGAAAACTAAATATATGAAAGCAGTCCTCATAAAAAAACAATATAAAAATGTATGTGCACTCCCAACACACAGGCAGCAGTTGGAATGTTCAGTCCAAAAAACAGAGGTCACGGTGGTGCTTAATCCTTCCAGAACCCCAATCCCTAAAGAGGCATCTGCTTATGGACCTGGTTTTTACCATGATTAGAAAAAAACAAAATATACTAGCTGGATACCTGTACTTAGCAATGAAACTTTGTGATTAAGCTAAGCAGGAGCTTGGGCTTTCCTTTCCCTTCCTTTCCTCCTGTCCCCCCTTTTCCTTTTCTTCTTCCTTTCCTTATTGTTCCTTTCCTTCCTTCTTTCCTCCGCTCCCCTTCCAGTCCTTTCCCGTTCCATTCCTGCATCCTTTTAGAGAGTGGTGCAAATGGCTGTGAAGTTACTGAGGTAACAGAATGTGAGGCAACTGGCAGTTGGAACAGATTTCTTTTCAGGTGGGGAGGGGGAGTAGAACTCTTTAGCATCAGAGGGTGTTAATAATAGTATACCAAATACTAATGCTCTGATGGCCATTTCGAAAAATTCTTTCTTAGTGAGCCCCTAGAAGCCAAGAGGAACATATTTCAAATTTGTAGGCAAATTTCAAGTTTGTAGGCTTTACAGTTCTGGAGATTTTGTAATGATGCATGAGGGGTATTTTGCTTTTATATAATATATATATATATAAGAAGAAGAGGATAAGCCAAACCAAACTCCATACTTGCAGTTTCATTTTAATTTAAAAAATAATACTATTACAAAACCTGGAGAAATTAAAAAGCTTCAAAACTGTATATTCAGAAGGTTAAATCTTGGATACTTCACTGCAAAAGAAATATAAGGTTTTATTGTACCTGTACAACAGCTGGTTTTCAAAAAATAATTTCTATCAAGATAGTTTTAATAGTATCTGTGCTGGAGGACAACTCTGACTGGCAGCCATGTTAAATAAGAAATATATTATTAAAGCAATATTATTAAAGCAATCTCTAATTGAGCAGCCAACCAGTGAAGTGCAAAAATATACTTGGATATCTTTGCACCTTATGAAATACTTTCCATTGATCAATCCAGATGTAATAACCAAGAGCTGCAAACCTTCTTAACAGTCTCAGAAGTGAAAGATCACAGCACAAAACCATTAAAAAAATCCAATCTTCGTTTTCTCCAAGAACGAGAGGTAATAGATTCTCAGGGGGTTCCTTGTGATGGCATCTCAGATATTTTGTCTAGAGACTTCAGAAGGTCAGCCACAAGCTGCAGATCTTCTGCACCAGAAATCAGCTGCCTAGGAGAAACACAAGTGCAATGGTGACACCTACGTTGCTGCCTGCAGAGATTCAGCCAAACCCAACTTGTTCAAGCCTATATTCTCTTACAGCCTGCTGTCTCTGGGATCTACTGTATTCCCTAGCACCTGCAATTCTGGAGTGGAAAACCCAAATAAAACTATAAATAGGCTAAATTAATGTAAAACTCCATGTTTCCGCCCCCTGCCCCCAAACCCTAAGGAAACAAGAAATCCCATCTCTTAAACCTATCCTCTTTGAGGTCACAACTATACCCTTCCCCCAAAATGTGAGCCATTACAACAGGGGTGTCAGACTGGCAGCCCGTGGACCGGATGCATCATACAGACCACGCCCACCCCCAGCTGCGCAAAGGCAAAAAATGTTGCAATGTCACATGACACAATCGAGTTTGACCCCTGCGCTACAAGGGTTTTCTGCTCCAGTTTGTTTTCCAGCCATTTTGGATTCTTCCAAGATTACAGTTTGGGAATTCAAGTGTTTGGTTCAGAATAAAGGTTACCAGTCTGTACGCCCCTATATAAATAAATGCACCTGGATGATACTTTAGCAGCTGGGTGGCTGAAGCCAAAATCAATTCAAACTGGAAAACAATGGTTTGTAAAGCCCCCATAAACTTTTGTTATAATCAATGTACTTCAGAATTATGCTGGGTAGCTACCACATATATTTAGCAAGTTAGAAGGGTTTTGAAAACACTAAAAATAAAAGCAGTAGGAAGCAACATACCAACACCTGGGAAAGGCCCGTCCGTCATACAATTTGTTTAAACTCCAGGACCATTTAAAAAAAAAACCATTGGAAGAGAAAGGTTTATTATTTATTTCTATCCCACCTTTATTATTTTTATAAACAACTCAAGGTGGGGAACATATCTCTTCCTTACTCCTCACATCAACAAACCCTATGAAGTGAGTAAGGATGAGAAAGGGACCGGCCCAAGCTCAGCCAACTGGCTTTTATAGCTAAAGTGGGATATACTGTAAACCCGCAAACTGGTTAGTTGTATATGCACCGCTGAGTTAAACAAACACTGGCTGGTTGAACAAAATTTTGCGTCTGGTGTGAATTCAGTGTTTTCATCTGCTTCATCTACTCAAGACTTACTTTATTGATGACTTAGATCTTGTCATCACAGCCAGGAGATTCTGCAAGGCAACATCTGCGTTTTGCTTGACTGCAGTCAGTTTTTGTAGATGGCCAGACTTTAAGGCTTTGTTCTCGGATTTGTAGCTTTCCATCTGAACCTTCATGTTAAGCAGAGAAGCGCTTATTAGTAGCTGGCTTCCCAAACGTTTACTTTTATCAGCCCCTGTGGTTTTCAAAGTGTGACACGAGCTAAGGGTGTTTCTGGCACAACATTCAAGACCTCCAAGATTTACTCCCATTGCATAGGATCAGCTCACTTCACTATATTTTTATTTTAGCAAACCATTTAAAAAAAGCATTTACAGGAAAAAAAAAAGTTGACTTGCAGAGCCTTCTACCTCAGTGGTCGCCGACCAGTGGGCCAGGGACCACTGGTGGCCTGCGAGAAAATCTTGGTGGTCCGCAGAGAAATGAAAGCACTCCCCAAAGCAATTAATCCAGGCTGCACGGGAACACAAGGCTGTGCCACCCACATGGTCCATGGGAACACAAGACTTGCATCACTTGCGCTGCACACAACACGAGGTAGTGAGGGGAGGGGAGGGGGGGAAAGAGCAGAGGGGGAGAACTTACCTCGCACGCCCCACACTCCTCGTCCTGGACACCAGGCTGCCTCTTTCCACTACTTCTGCTTTTGGCTGCACGCAAGGAAAGCATCCAAAGTCTTTCTTTCTCTGCCCCAAACTCCACCAGAAACGAATCTTTGGGACCCTGCAAGGCCTCCTGCTCCAAGAGGCTGCGCCGGTGCAACAAGTCTCACAAAGACTCGTTTCTGGCGGAGTTTCGGGGAGAGAAAGAAAGACGTCGGCGGCTTCTGCCTTCTTTGCATGAAGTCAAAAGTATCTCTCTTCCCCCAGAGCTGGAGACGGTATCTTGCGATCCCAAATAAGGAATGATCGATCGGTAGGAAAACGGGGTGGGGAATTTTCCTGCTTTGGGGGCGATTTTCCCGGGATCTCTGGTGTGCGGGATTTAAAATTTTTGGTGGTCCCTGAGGTCCAAAAGTTGGCGACCTCTGTCCTACCTCACTGATTTTTCAAATAAGAACTATTTGTCCTTACAAGCCCTGTAGAAAGGCAGGTTTTCCCATCAGCACGGAGTCAAAACAGCTTAGAACTCAGACCCACAGCCAACTATAATCGCAATTCCAGAAGCTGGCGCAGCTGCTGACTTTAGATCTCTAGCTGGCTTGGGAAGAAACAGGGCAGAAGGCAGCAGTTAAGAGGCTGTCTGTCCAGCTATGCACCTGAACCTCAAAAGTGTGCACTATTCAAGTGAAGACAATGTGCTTCAGAGACCACACACTAATGCGCAATTTACAAAATCTACATTTACCAGCTCCGATGCAGGTGGTTCTCAACAACCAGTTTCTTCAAAGTTTTGACGGCCACAGGGGAAAAAAAACAACAACCTGGCCATTGTAACGGGTCTGCCCACCCACCCCCACCCTGTCACTCTAAGTCAGGTGCCTTGCAACCCATCGACTTTACAACCAGTTCCAGTCAACTCCAATTTGTGATGGTTTTTTGCCACTTTTCCAGCACAAAATGCCATTTGAACAAAGAGACTGACTGAAGGACCACGGTGTTCAATGAAAGGCAGAGTTCACTTAACAACTTCCACAACAACCACAACGAAAGTTAGAAAAACACTTCCAGTCACGTAGGAGGCTTGACTTACGACCGGATTCCAGTTCCAAATTCAGTTGTAAGTCAAGGGCCATCTCTATTTTAATTCCCCAAGCTCCTTCGGAATTTTTCTATCTGCCCCTTTGGTGTGAGGCCTCGCTCTGTACCTGAAGGTGCGTGTTTTCCTGCTTCAACTTAATGACACTGTTTTCGGCTTTCACGGCCCGTTTCTGGAACAGAAAGCAGAGGAAGATATATTTGGGGAGCTGAGGGGAAACACAATCCACAGTTCTTAATACCAGGAGAGAAGGACCACCACACAGGTAAATAGAGGCACACAAAGATCATCCCACCACCTATTCCAGAGGTCTCCAAACTTGGCAACTTTAAGGCGTGTGGACTTCAACTCCCAGAATTCTCCAGCCAGCTGGCTGGAGAATTCTGAGAGCTGAAGTCCACACGTCTTAAAGTTGCCAAGTTTGGAGACCCCTGGCCTATTCTGTCAGGAGGATGAGAGAGAAGCACTCATGCCCCTCAGAGCCCCAGAACGAGACGGGCTCAGCTACCACCTTACCCCGGTGCAGAGTCGTTCAGGGGAGAGGGCTGGTTCCCACAGCGCCCCCAGACCCACCGTCATTAACTGCAGATTCTCTTCCACTTGCTGCACCATGGCCTCCAACTCGCGAGCCTCCTTCTCCTCTTTCCGTTTGCTCTTCTCTAAGGTCTTTTCCAGGTGCCTTATTCTGCTTGAGAGAAGGAATGAGTCCACACCTTGGGCCCCACCCCCTCAGCTTTAAGTCTCGCATTCTGCCCAAGATAAGCCAGGATGACTTTTAAAGCAGGCTTGCTAACACCATATGTTAAGTAAACCTTTTTGCTACCTTGTTGGAATTTGGAAGTTGATGTCCCCCGAACGAGAGAAGGATAATTTATAGCAAGGGTCTTCAAACTTGGCAAGTGTAAGACTTGTGGACTTCAACTCAAGATAATTCCTGAGCTAACATGACTGGAGGAGGAATTCTGGGAGTTGAAGTCCACCAGACTTAAAGCTGCCAAGTTTGAAGACCCCTGGTTTATATAAACAAATTTTAGCATTACAGCATTGGATTGGGCCATTCAGTCCTACCCGCCTGTTCAGCAAAGAATCCAAAAGGCGGCGCCCACAATCATTATGCTTCCCTGTTAGTCTTATAAAGAAGAATTAATGATTTGACATTATGGCTTATCTCTGCAGCAGGGCATCCAATGAGGGAGAGCCCAACACCTCCTTGCTTGAACTGTGGAAACGTTTCAGCCGCAAGGAAGTATTTTTCTAACGTTCGACAAGCCTGCTTTGTAACCTACACTCTGGAAGGACCAGGTCACCTTCGTTTTGACAAACCTTCATATTTTTAGAGTGCTATCAGTCCCCATGTTTTATTTCTCCGGATTAAATGTACTTTCTCTCTTGATTCAGGGGGTTCAAGTCCCAGAACTAATCAATTAAAGATTTGTTTTTCTTTGTACGCACCTTTCCGCCTGAGATTCAGCAACAGCTTGAGTTTGGCTTAGTGTTCTTCTTAACTTGGAATTTTCTTCTTTCAGCTACGTAAAAGAGGGAAGGATTCAGACACTGAAGGATTTGGGAATTCTGGGAACTGTTCCAAAAGTGGGTGGGCAACAAGGTATGTTCAAGGTATGTTCACCTTTTCGGCTACTTATCATTTCCTGTGTCACAGAACTCTGGTCTTTGGTCCTCTCCTTGCAAGTGGCCAAATCGGTGTGTTTCTCACAAAATACCTAGCAAACCTTAGCTAGCCAACCTCGGCAAACCAATGGCCCTCTCACAGAATGGCCATTTTTGCAGCATAGCTTTGAACAAAATACTGGCATGTTGTTTTTACTTTTTATTCAGACAAAACTGATGGGTCTCCAATCCAGAAAATTGGTACTGGTCAGCCAGTGGACACTTAGGAGATTTAATGTGTTTTCTTTTTGTTTATTTAACTGTTCCGTTATTTTACTTGCTTTGTTTACACTCTTTTCCACTTCATTTTTGTTGTAAGCCACCTAGAGTAGCCCCATGGCGAGATAGGAAGCCAGTAAATTAAATAAAATTACTTATTCAGACTTGTGTTATGGTTAAAGTACTGGTCTGGGCAGACTTAGGTTCAGTTTCAGCTTTAACTCACTGGGTATCTCAGAGGGAATAAAAATGACCTTGGAGGACAGGGGGGAAAGAGCCATGATCAGATAAAAGAAACCCAAGTCTGAGGTAGAACAGTAACTTGAGAAAACACCTCAGACAAGCCCCTCCTTAGTACACAGGGAGATGAAGTGAGGAGGGGAAGCACATTCAGGCCTGCAAAATTCTGTTATTACAGCCATTCTAATAGCAATAGCACTTAAGACTTATATACCGCTTTATAGTGCTTTACTCTAAGCAGTTTAGAGTCATCCAATTGCCCCCACCAAATCTAGGTCCTCATTTTACCCACCTGGGAAGGATGAGTCAACCTTGAGCTGGTCAGATTTGGTCTGCCAAATTGCAGGCAGCCGGCTGAAGTAGCTTGCAGTACTGCGCTCTAGCCACCGCGCCACCGAGGCGGCCAGTAATTTTAGGCCTATATGGCATTGACTTCTTAATCTGGCCTGCCTTATAGGGCTAAGGGTATCTTTCCATTAATCACACCCTGATAGCTCAACCTACTTCATCAAATAGTTGCTGTGGAGGTAAAAATGAAGGGGAGAATACTATATATGTTACCTCAGAGGAAGAAAGGTGGGATATACATGCAGCAAAATTACATTTGCTAGGAATTTAGCTTTCTTGTTTTGGGGAAGCCATGAGGGAGAACATCTTCCCAAGAGAGACATCAACACTCACTTCTTGGTAACGCAGCGGCAACAGTCGGAAGAAACCATCTTCTGGGGACATCTGATCACTAGACGAGCTCTGGTCCCCTTTCCCAAGGCAGCTAAAGGAGACGTGGTCACTTCTTCCCGGCTGCTCTGGGGAGGAGGTCTGGAGGTCCGAGACATTGCAATAGAAAGAGTCTAAAGGGCTGCTGCTGAGCGAGATGCTGGGGGCTCTGACAAAGTGGGCTTCTTCGACGGCTGAGGGCTGATACGAGCCGCTCCAGTCATCCTCGTCATCTTGCAGCAAGGAGTCCAAGGCAGTTGGGTCTGCAAAAAATGGCTCTCGCAAATCCTCCTTCAACCCCAGCGACCCGGCCAAGAAGGAGCTCTCATCCAGCAAGAGGCAGGGCCTCAGTGGTCCCTGCAAGTGAATCAAAACGTTTGTCAGGGCTCCGGCAGTTACCCCAATTAAATCATGAGTCTCGAGCCAAACTTCCAAAACTTCAAAAGGATTTATTGGGAGTTAAAAGGTCCGGCATTGCCTGGGTGTAGCTGACTCTGAGACACATCATTCCTTGTCACCCTTGGTCCTGCTTTTCCCCCCACCCCCGGGTGTATCCTAATTCATATTCTCCAACGGGACACATCCATAGCCCAGAATCAACGATCATACTCTCCAGTTAGAATTTTGCAAGGCAGAAACTTCAGTCACCTAGAAACTATCTTTGAAAACATTTATGGAATGCGCTTTCAGGTTACAAAGCTGCCCCGCTGCTCCCCCCTCCCTTTCTGTTGGCAACTCTAAAAAGAAATATTTTATGAGTTGACAATGTTTGGGATTTTGACCATCTCACGCCTTTCCCACGCTGAGGCCAAAGGACCTTTCTGCACCAAACTGTCTAGCACAGAGTGCTCTGGAGCTGCGCGTGGCTTTTTCATCCCTCTGCTGTGGCTCCATCGCTCAAAATATGTGTCACACCCGCCAATGTGCGACACCCGCCAGCACGCCATTTATTGAGCTTTTGGATGTCTTACAGCCCCGATGTGGAGGCGCTGTGCGTTGAGGTTTAGGAGCAGGCATTTTTAGTTTGCTGCAGGTGGATAATTTAAGTGTTGCTTTTTATTTCATAAATACGAGGACAACGCAAATAGACATTATTTTATTTGAAAGTAACCTTCAAACCAGAGTTTGTTTTTTTCCCAGTGTTCAAAATGGTTTTTTTGCATGCAGAATTAAAAAATGTTTTCTCGGTAGCAGTTTATTGATTTCATAAATGCAATAACTTATAAGTTTTTTTATATATAGCATAAAGGTTAAAAAAAAAACCGATATATGCAGTGTTATCTTCACTGTAGATGTCAAAGGGGTTTTGTGGCTCCTGGTGTTTTCTTTTTTTTTATATATAAATTTTTATTATTTTTTTAACATAAAAAACACAACAACAAAACATAAAAGTATCAGCTCCCCCATATTTTTGTACACACCGTAAGTCGGTTGGTCCATCGGTTTTGTGCATTCACCTCATAGTCACAATTACAATTACTTTATATAATACTCTTATCAATACAAATTTATAAATCCTAGTATCTCTATTAAAGAAAAAAAAAAAAAAAAATTTGACTAAACTTTTATTCGGTCATGCCTTTATGAGATAACTATATTTTAAATATTTTATTCTAAAACAAATCTTATAATCATACCAATTCTATCCCAAATATGAAAAAGAAAGAAACAAAGAAAACTATTATATAAATATAGTATCAAAAACCAATAAAAGGAAAGGGAAAATAAAGTCATTATTATTCCTTATTATCTAACTTTTATATTTTAATATTTCATCATTCAACCATTGATAGAAAAGATCCCAAACTAAATAAAATTGTTTATCTTCTTGCTCTCTAATTTCAAAAGTCAATCTACTCATCTCAGCACATTCCAAAATTTTCTTTACAACTTCTTCTTGCAATGGAATTTTCTCATTTTTCCAATTTTTTGCAAATACAATCCTAGCAGCAGTCAATACATTTACAATCAAATATTTCAACTCTTTACTATAAGTATCTGGTAGTATTCCCAATAGAAAAAACTCCGGTTTCAAGTCTATATGCTTCTTTGTCATTTTTTCCAGCCACATGTGGATTTTAGTCCAATATTTTCTAGCATCCTCACAAGTCCACCACATGTGATAGTATGAACCAGGTTTCTGATGACATTTCCAGCATTTTTCGGATTTGTTCTTAAACATTCTTGCTATCCTTGTCGGGGGAAAATGCCACCTGTAAAACATCTTATACAAGTTTTCTTTATAGGCTGTAGACATTGTCATTTTATAATTTTGCGACCATAATTTCTGCCATTTCTCTAAATCAATCCCATATCCAAAATTCCTCCCCCACG
>NW_020769429.1:205805-235930 GCF_900518735.1 Pseudonaja textilis
TCAAAATAATTCTGTTTAGCATTCCTAATTTTCTGTGCCAGTTCTTCTTTCTCTATTAAATCCATTTTATGTTTAGTTATATCCAGTTTCATTTTAACATCTTTTCTGTGTGGCATTTTCTGTAATTCTTTTTCAAGTCCCTTATATTCATCATCCAAGGCTTTAAGAGTTCGCCTTTTCCTGTTGTTCTTTTTTCTTGTATAGTCTATTATCAAGCCTCTAACATAGGCCTTCATTGTGTCCCAAACATTCTGTATTGAGGTGTCTTCTTTTCTGTTCTCTTTAAAGAAGAAGGCCAATTCTTTCTCCATCCATTGTATAAATTCCTTATCCTTTAAAATAGAATTATTTAATGTCCATCTCGATCTTTTCCTTTGTCCCTTCCATTCAATTGTCAATGGGTTATGGTCAGCCCAAGTACTTGTTTCAATATTTACTTCTTGAATACTAGACATTAAATCTGTTGAGATCCAAATCATATCCAGTCTGGACCATGATAGATGCCTATTTGAATAGAACGTAAATTGCTTAGATTTATCATTTCTTTCCCTCCATATGTCTTTTAAAGTTAATTCATCTATCATTTTAAAAAAGGATTTAGGAAGAGTTTTCCTGTTATGCTTTACTGTTGTTGCAATATAGTCAAGTCTATTATCCACAATTCCATTAAAGTCTCCCATCATAATTACATTAGCATAGTCAAGTTCGGCAGTCTTAGTATGTAATTTTCTATAGAATTCTTCCTGTTTATCATTCGGTGCATAAATTGCAATCAAAAGTATCTTTCTATTATTGTCCATTATTTCTACCATTAATATTCTCCCATCATCATCTGTATAAATCATTTTTGCTGGAATGGCCTCTTTAATATATAAAACCACCCCTCTTTTCTTGGATTGTGTCAAAGAGGTAAACAATTTCCCTAATTTTGGTTGTAATAACAATTGTTCATGTTGCTTTTTAATATGAACTTCTTGTAAACAAATTATGTCGAACCTTAATTTCATTAATTTATGGAAAATCTTCCTTCTCTTAGCAGCTGAATTCAGTCCATTTATATTCATTGTAATCAATTTTTTTTCTTCCATAATTATGTTTTATATTTAGATTTAACCACTCTCGTGGGTCTTGCCTCACGTTGATCTTTAATATCCACTTGTCCACCTACTGCACCTTCTTCTTTTCCAACCTCCATTTGTTCCTCTTGAGATTCAATTGATGGGACCTCCTTTCCTGCTCCTCCTTCTCTGCCTCCAAAAACCTCTGCGCAAAACAGTTCTGCTTTCTCAATTGAATCAATTCTATGTCTCTGTTCCTGCCACGTAAACATCAATCCTTCTGGAATCAACCACCTGTAAGACACCTCTTTTTCCAATAACCTTTTAGTCAGGAATCGGTATTCTCTTCTCATCTCTCTCACTCTTCTAGGTATTTGTTTTAAAACCAAAATTTCTTTACTTTTGTATTTCAGTGGCTTCTCTCTTGCTACTTGCAATATTTGTGTCTTCAAGGATTTTTTAATAAATCTAATATGAACTTCTCTGGGTAGGTTATTTCTCATCGCATATCTTGTAAAAACTCGATATATCTCATCAATTCCATCCATCATCTTCTCTTCTGTTATCTCGAGCGCCTCCGCCAAGATTCCTACCATTATCGCAACCAAATCTTGTCCTTTTTCTTCTTCTATATTTTGGAATCTAAGAAAAAATTCTGATCTATCCAACTCCCACTTCAACATCTCACTTTTTTCTTGTTCAATCGCTGTTAATCTATTGTCGATATTTCCAATTTTCTCCTCTCTTTGTTTGCCTCCCTCTTCAACATTTTGGAGTCTCTCTTCATATTTTTCCATCATCTGTTCCATCCTACCTGTTCTTTGTTCAATAGTATCCATTTTTACCTTAAGATCTTGAATTCCTTGCATAATCATCTGGAAGGATACTCTTTCTTGTTCTTTTTCTTTCTCTTTATCTTGCTTTAACAATGTCTGAATTGAACGCTGTCCAGATGGTGGGGAGGCAGAAGCAGACATAGAGGCACCCGAAGATATAAATTTCTTACTCATTTTAAGTGGTTCCAACTCTTCAAGTTTTTTCAAATTTTAATCCACAAAAAAAAGAGAAAAAAATATGAAATTTTAATCCAAGGTAAAAAGGCCAACAATAAAAAAGCCAAAAGTGAGAGAAAAAAAGAAAAAAAGAAAAAAAAAATTCTTCAAATTCTTCCTGACCTTAGTCCAATAAAAAAAAAAAAAACCATAAAAAAAAGTAACAGTAAAAATAAAAACCCAATAATAATAATAAACAAGACAAAACCAAAAAGGAAGAAGGGAAGAAGAAAAAGAGAAAAAACAAAAAACAAAACAAAAACCAAGAAAAATAAGTTTCTTCAGATTCCACACCTTAGTCCAGCCAGAAAAAAAAAAAAAAGAAAAAAGAAAAAACCTCAAATAAAAAAAAGGAAAAAGAAATAGTCCGCAAATGTACATTAAAAAAAAAAAAAAGGAAAAAAGAGAAAACAGGATCCAAATAGGCAAAAGAAAAAATAAAATCAGTTAAATCAAAATAAAATATAAGTAGAAAAAAGAAATTCAGAGGCTTCCCTTTGCAAATAAATCAAGCTTAAAAGTCAGGACCTTGATGTTAGTGAAGGGGTTGGCAGAACTCAAAAAAAACAACAACACTGCACTCTATTTAATTATCCAAGGCTCTAATTATAACTCCCTTCTCTTTCCCACAAGCTTCAAAGCTGAGCCATGTATATCCAGAAAGACACCTGTAATAATATTCCACAAAGTGCTTTCCTCTATCTTATCAGGGGATGTCCTTGAGAAGAAGAGTCTATTTTTCTTTTTTTTTAAATATTTCCGAGCCTCTAGGTGGCAGTGTTACAAAGTATCATAGTTCTCACTTTCCCCCCTCCTCTCTTAAGGGAAAGCCGGCTTGCAATACACAAAACAAAAACCGAAAAATCAAACAAAATCAAGAGAAGCCTCTAGCCCAGAAAAAATAAAAATAAAAAGTCCAGAAGAAGAATAAAACATATGAATATATAGAAAAAAGAAAACAGTCCAGTTATCCAATAAGTAACAATAGAGTCCGGAAGCAAAGAAAAGAAAAAATGGATTCTCTCTTTGACGTTTCCCTAAAAAAACGCCGCTAAATCAATTTTGTCAAAAAACAAAACAAAAATCACACAGGTTTCTTCAGATAATTAGAGTAAACTTTCCAAATTCAAAAAATTAAATAAAAAAAAGAAGTTCTCACCCAACCGACAAACTCTTTCTCAAACTCTTTCCGTCTGGAGTCGCCCCGGCCTCAGCAGCATGGGGGCTGCCTCTCCGCCGCTGGCAAGAAGAGCTTCACCCGGGCTCTCCAGGGATTTTGCGGTATCCCCGGAATCCTCAGGATATGCTCTTCACGATGGCTGTCCCTACGGGACAGCGTAGGTCCGTTGGACCGGCCAGTGGCGGAGATATCGGCTGCAATCGAAGAGCTCGATTGCAGACCGTATCGCCACGGCGCAAGCTCCTCCCATCTCCTCCTGGTGTTTTCTTTTCTGTGGAAAATGGGTCCAAATGGCTCTTGTCGTTTCAGGTTGCCGACCCCCGCTGCTTGTGCAAGTGAGGGCACCCGCTCACCCACCACTTCCACCACCTGGTTCCGAAAGGCTCAAGGTCTGGTAGTGGACTGGGACCCTGAGGTTGGGGACCTGCCAGATCTGGTTACGGCAGCCACAGGCAGGCAACTGGGCCCTGCCAGCTTTCTCCCTCTAGGAATCCATTTTGCATTGATTAGTTCTGCTTTAATCGATCAGTATCCAAAGCCTCCCCTGCAGCTCCTCTTCCCCAAATTCATCACTGACTCTAGACTTCCTGCAAAAATGTCCCTGCTTTTATTTTTTTTTGTCCAGCTGAATCATTCTGAGGGAGGCAGTGTCAGAATGAGGGGGGGGGGGGGGGTCCAGGGAAGGAAAAAGGCTAGTCCCCCCCTCTTTTCCTGGGTCCCTCCCAAAAATCCAACCTCCCACCCCTCCCCGGCTTTCCCCCTCACCTCGGGGCTGCCATTCTTAGTGCCCACATAGGAGGGTGTGGACGTCTTCTGCTCCTGACTCCTCACGAAGGCCTTAAAGGAAAAGGGGTTGGCTCCTTCCCCGAGGATGCCAGGTGGCCCACCTGCAGCAGGTAAGAAAACAGGTCAGAATAGGACAGGGAGACCCTCTAAATCAGGGGTCTCCGACCTTGGCAGCTTTAAAGACAGAATTCTGGGAGTTGAAGTCCACAAGTCTTAAAGTTGTCAAAGTTGGAGACCCCTGCTCTAAATCACCCCTCTCCCCACACAAGGCAATTTGGCTTGCCAGTATCAGTCCTTAGAAGCTGAGGCTGGGATGAACACCACCTCTTCTGAAAATAAAAATAAAAATATATATGTATGAATGCATGTATGCATATGTGTGCGTGTATATATATATATGCGAAATACCCCTCCCACATCATCACAAAATCTCCAGAACCGTAAAGCCTACAAACGTGAAATTTGGCACGTAGGTTCCTCTTGGCTTCTAGGGGCTCACTAAGAAAGGGTTTTTTCGAAATGACTATCAGAGCATTACCATTTCCTATATTATTATTATTAACATACTCTGATACTAAGGAGTTCTACTCCCCCTCCCCATCCGAAAAGAAATCTCTTCCGAATGCAAAACACAAGCAGAGGAGTTTGAGTTTGAGTTTCAGAGCACCAAGCAGCTTTAGTACAGAACAGTTGAGCTAACCATGCCCAGGCTCCTTGCTGTCTCCTCTTTGCTCACACAGCAAATAATGTTTCAGTTTCCAAACAGCCCTCAACTCTCTCGCACACTGACAGGACGTTAGCCAGATGAATACCAATGGATGCTGGTAGGCAGAGGACAAATTCCTCCCTTTATTTTCCTCCCCCAAATCTAAGCCTGATCAGATAGTTTTGTAGCGAAGCATAGGTATCGAGCTAGAAAAAAAAATAAAAAATAAAACAGGCACATAGTATCACATGTGGTGGACTTGTGCTTGAAGCCAAAAAAAACCCCCAAACCCAAGAGAGCATAAATACATAAATGGCTAGAAAAGATAATAGGAAAGCATGTAGATTTCAAACATGAATTACTTTTATTAGGTATAATATCGGGTAAACTTGGTAAGAAAAGCATGCATTTAATCTTGCACGTCTTGACCGCAGCGAGGATTGTTATTTGTATTTGCGCAACGCTGGGGGAAAAAAAAACCAAGAAACACCGTGTGATGAAGAAATAATTAAGAAAAAAAATTAAAAGCCCGCAGAAGTGGGCAGACCTACATTAAGAATTAAACAGAAAGAAGATAGGGAATATTATCAAACGTGGAAAACTGTTTTGTCAAAGGTCGGAAGAAAAGTGGGTGGAGATTAAAAATGTAATCCGCATTGTTAAGCAAACTGCACGCTCAGACAATGCGATGCTTATTATGCACTAAGAATGCAATTAATTAAAAAATAAAAATGCAAGTAAAAGCACTTTGCACGTGCTCAGAAGGACTTTCTTCCTCGGCTGTTGCAGAAAATGGGAATTGCACCACACGCCCTTCCCTGTTGAAGCCACCCCACCGCCACACCCAGCCATCCAGCCACACCCCACCACCAGTCCCTACGACCCCCTGGGTGGGCAGCATGGGGCCTGGAGTCCTCTCTGAGAGTTGAGAGAGGACGGTTCTCCTCCGGGCCAGCCCTCCTCCACCCCTCCCAGGAACCATCATCCCCAGCCTGGTCAGGAAAGAGGCACAGCATCCCGAAGGAATTTCACACACACACACACAGGGCAGAAGACACTCTGCACGTGCTCAGAGGCAAGGTATCCAGGCGGCCTTCTTACCGGCAAGGCCTGCCCAGGGAGACTCCCCGCTTTCCTCGAGGACGGCGGCGGTGGCGCCGGGCGGCAGAGCTCTGTGCCCGGCCATGGGCCGCGGGAGACGGCCGAGCGACTCCGCCTTCCTCCTCCTCCTCCTCTGCCGGCAGAGGGGCGGACTTCCGGGAAGGGGGGGGGCGGAAGACCTCGGTGCCACGCCCCCCGGACCAGAGAGCTACTAAACAGGAAGAGTCGCTAGTCTTTCTCGGTGCTGCGTTTGCGTTGCGGCCCAGGCTTTTCAATCCGTCCACATCCTGAATTTTGAGCCCGTTTAGTAAAGCGCTAGTAGTGTCTCGCGGGACGGCGCCATCCGCCAGTTAGGTGAGTTCCCCTTCTAACACCTCTTCTGAATTGTTTACGAAGAGAATGGAAGAGCATTGGGCCCAATCAGAACTTTAGGGCAGGGGTCTGCAACCTTGGCCACTTTAAGCCTGGAGGACTTCAACTCCCAGAATTCCCCAGCCAGCAAAGCTTAGGGTACCCCATTGCCTACTTTCCCCGCCATGTAGTTCCATTAAGGCAGGGGTGGGGAACTATGGCCCCCTTTATGACTTGTGGACTTCAACTCCCAGAATTCCTCAGCCAGGTGTTTTGTATATATTCAGGATGGATTCTCTTACTGTTTCCTTACCTATTTTGACTTGCATGCTTGTTCCACCTCCCTCAATGCTGCTTTTATTCCCTGAACGTCAGGACATGACAGCTGGAAATTCTGGAACCGCAATCCTCACACCACCTTCTTTGGCCTAGGTATAAACCTCTGCCTCCGATTACCTTCCATGGCTTCATTTTCATTACACTCTCTACATCTTCTTTTAATGACCCCATAATCCCTTGCAGGGTGCAGTCTGGGCAACTGAATGGAGCTGAGTGTTTACTGGCCAGATGCCCTTCCTATCACCAATATGGAGTTTTTTTTTTCAGCAGATAATATTCTCATTGTACAGAGAGGGGAATACCTGCCTCTACCTAGGATTGAACTCACAGCCGCCTGAATGTGAGGCAAGAGTGCCGCCTTTGGCCACCGCACCACTCTTCCTTACTTGTGTTAATATGAAAGGAAACTGGAATGAGATTGCCATAGGTGTATACTCTGCACTACCCAATCAGAGGAACTAGAGGAACCTTTTGCTAAATCATTCAGCGGATGAACAGAATGCATAGTAACGGGTCGACTTTCACTATCCTGACAAGTGGGAAAGACCTCATCTCTGCACCTAGTGGGGGAGCAAACGGGTTCCTGATGAGTCTTATTCATTTAAAACATTCTTCTAACTGCCCATCTTTCTATTGTGGTTAGCGGGCAGCAGGTGCGGACTCTGGAGGAGAGCGAGGACTCGGATGAGGGGCCGGGACCATCAGGGAGTGGACTGCTGCCTTCAGGGATTGTGGGGGCTGACAGCAGTGATGAGGAGGTTCCCGAGGAGCCTGTGCCAAGTGTGCGTGAATGCAGGATGATTCTGGAGCATCACAGGCGACTCAGAAGTAAGGATGCCCCTCCCTCAAGGGAATATAAGCCTAGTTTCAAAAGGTTTTTGCTTTTGCAGAAAGCAAAAATGTTCTACGGTCTCAGCATTGTGTGTAGAGACTCCAGCTTATTTGAAGAATTCTGTCAAGACTTTTCTGGTTGGACTAATTGGCCATCTTTTACCCACAAAGAGTAGATTTGTTTGTAGATTAAAGCTACGTTTGAGATTTTCTTGCTGGCAACAGGGTTGGGTCAAAACACTTTCAGTCAACTCACTGCAGCTCCCATAAAGCCGTTTTAAAAACTATCCAACACATTAAAACATAAAATATTGAAAATAAAAAAAACAAAAAAGCCGGGCACTAATCCATGCCAACTTCTCATTCTCTGATCTCCCAGCACCTGGGGAAAAGCCAGGAGTTTTAAGGCTAAAGGGGTTGAGGCCTTTTTAGAATACGGCTCGCATCTCACAAAGCTTTGCTGGCTTTAGAGAAGAGAACGTCTTTTAGCAGTTTCTACTAGAAGACAAGGGGGACCATGCAGGGAATCCAACTGACAAGAGTTTCAGATGTTTGGAGATTCATTTGGAAAAACAATACAGATTATATCAAACAATGACTGGGAGAAGCTCTTTTATACCCACAACATGGGTCAAATTAACCTTAGATTCAATCATGGAACACTCGCTTCAATTGGGCACCAAATGGGATGGTCACTTTAATGACCAATTATTATACTCCATATTATACTTTGATGACCAATTATTATACTCCATACAGTAGGAAAAAGTACAAGACTTGATTGCATGGAAGAAATAATCCTGCTCACTTACAGTTACACCAGAGACATGGACAGTAACATCCCATAATATTAAGCATAACTACTGAAATTAGCATTGGATTAAAAGAATGTTCAGATGGAAAATGGCATCATGAATCACGTCTCTTGTGAAAAGGTGCAATTTCAGCCACTTGAAACATCTAGCATGTCCGATTGAAAAAGTCCTTATTATTCAGCTTGAGAAAGTCCCTTATTTTGTAGTTATTTACCCTTATTGTCTTCTTTACTCAATCCTCTTATTGGTATAATTATTATGAATATCATTATTCTGTTGCTTTGTATATACACTGAGAGCTTATGCATTCGAGACAAATTCCTAGTGTGTCTATTCACTTGGCCAAATTGAATACATATATTCCTGAGATACACACTGTGACTGAAGGTATTATCATACTCAGCCATGTTTATCATTTTTCTCCCACGTGAATAATTTAGCGTTGATGGAGGCTACTACTCTGAATAAAGCTCTTTCCACACTCCTGGCATTGATGTGGTTTTTCTCCCGAATGGATTCTTTGATGTCAGTCAAGGTGCCCTCTCCGACTGAAGCTCTTTCCACACTGCAGACATTTATGTGGTTTTTCTCCTGTGTGAATTCTTTGATGTTCACGGAGGTTTGCACCCTCAGTAAAGCTCTTTTCACACTCTTTGCTGGTTATCAAGATTTCTCCTTTGACTGAAGCTCTTTCCACACTCCAGGCATATACATGGTTTGTGGATTATTAGATGTTTTTCAAGGATTTGAATTGTTTTGAAGGATTTTTCACATTCCCTGCATTCGTACGTTTTTTGTAAATGGAATCTTTGATGTCTATGAAGGCTTCCCCTCAGACTCTTTCCACATTCCAGATTTCCTTCCTGAGTAGATGCTTAGTTTTCAAAATATCCATTTTTTTAGGGATTTTTCACATTCCCCGCATTGGTAGGGTTTTTGTAAATGAAGTCTTTGATGTCTAATAAAGGCTACTCTTCTGACCGAAGCACTTTCCACCCTCCAGGCATTTATTACATTTTTTCTCCCGAGTGGATCTTTAGATATCTACTAAAGCTGCTCCTATAATTGAAGCTCATTCCACACTCCTAGCATTTAAATTGTTTCTCTCCTAAGTGGATCTTTAGATGGTTTTCCAGATTTCCATTATTTTTGAAGGATTTTTTTACTTTCTGGTCAATTGTATTCCTTTTCTCTCGAGTGGATCCATAGACGTCTTTGAAGTTCTCTATCTCTTTTAAAGGATTTTTCACATTCCGGGCATGGATATTTCTTTTCTCCCACATAGATCCTTTGGGAATTCCAATGTCTTCCGAAGGACGTTCCTCCCTCCAGGCATTTATTCCGAGTGGATTCTTTGATGTCTATAAAGGCTGCAGCTATGACTGAAGCTCTTTCCACACTCCAGGCACTTATAAGGTTTCTCTCCTGAGTGGATCCTTTGATGTCTATAAAGATGTCCCCTTTGATGGAAGCTCTTTCCACACTCCAGGCATTTATGAGGTTTTTCTCCCGAGTGGATCCTTCGATGTCTATAAAGGGTGCTGCTATCTCCAAAGTTCTTTCCACACTCCAGGCATTTATGAGGTTTTTCTCCTGTGTGGATTCTTTGATGTGTATAAAGGTTGCCCGTCTGAGTGAAGCTCTTTCCACACTCAAAGCATTTATAAGGTTTTTCTCCTCTGTGGATTCTTTGATGTTTATCATGGGTGCTCCTGTCACGGAAGTTCTTTCCACACTCAAAGCATTTATAAGGTTTCTCTCCTGAGTGGATCCTTAAATGCCTTTGAAGTTCTCTATTTCTTCTGAATGATTTTTCACATTCCGGGCATTGATATTTCTTTTCTGCCTCATGGATCCTTTGGGGATTCCTGGGTCGTCCAAAGGACCCTCCACCCTCCAGGCATTTATTCGGTTTCTCTCTCCAGTGGATCATTTGATGTACATGAAGGTGACTCCTCTGACTGAAGCTCTTTCCACATTCCAGGCATGTATAAGGTTTCTCTCCCGAGTGGGTTCTTAGATGCCTTTGAAGATGGTCGTTTCTTTTGAAGGATTTTTCGCATTCCGGGCATTTGTGAATCCTCCCTGTCTTCTGGATTCGTTGGGGATTCCAGAGTCTTCCGAAGGCCTCTCCACCCTCCAAGCATTGATTCGGTTTCTCCCCAGAGTGGACCCTTTGATGTTTATAAAGGTATTGCTTCAAACTGAATCTCTTTCCACACTCCTGGCACTTGTACGGTTTCTCTCCCGAATGCATCCATTGATGTCGATAAAGGTTTCCCAACTGACTGAAGCTCTTTCCACATTCTAGGCATTTATGAGGTTTCTCTCCCGAGTGGATCCCTTCGTGTCTGTAAAGGCTGCTGGTCTGACTGAAGCTCTTTCCACACTCCAGGCATTTGTGAGGTTTTTCTCCTGTGTGGATCCTTTGATGTATATAAAGGTTGCCTGTCTGAGGGAAGCACTTTCCACACTCCAGGCACTTATGAGGCTTCTCTCCGGAGTGGATCCTTAGATGCCTTTGAAGATGGTCGTTTCTTCTGAAGGATTTTTCACATTCCGGGCATTCGTATTTCTTCTCTGCTGTGTGGATGCTTAGATGGCTTTTAAGATGTGAATTTGTTTTGAAGGATTTTTCACATTCCGGGCACTGAAATCTCTTTCCTCCCTCCTGGATCCTCTGGGGATTCCCGGGTCTTTCGAAGTGCTCTCCGCCCTCCAGGACCGTCTCGGGGTCTCCGCCCGTTTCCTTCTTCCCGCATCGCCCTCCGGGCAGCCGCCTTTCCCGGGGTCTCCCTGGGCTCATCCCTCCTGCAGCCCCGGGGCTTCCCGGCCTTTCTCCGCCGTTCCCCGGGCAAGCCGCGCCGGGCAGGGCTGCTCCGCGGGGCCGCTCTCCTCCTCCTCTCTACTTCCTTCCCCCGCCGAGCTCCTCTGTCCTCCTGCGGGAGAGAAAGAGAAAAGGGTCACCGGTGCGCCCCCTTCCCCGCAGGGGAGGCCCAGGCCGAAGCCTCCGCCTCTCACGGGCCTCCCTCCCAGCGTCCCCATGACAGACTAGGCCTCGGACACCGCCCATTCCCTCCCTCCTTTCTCCGGAGGGACCCTCCAGGACTGCGACTCCCGGCGTTCCACGCGCCCCACCTGCATCCGGCCGCATGCGCACACGGAATCGAAAAAAAAGTCCTTCCGTCGCCTCTTCGATTCCGAAAGTAAGGGCCAGACCGGCCTCCGTCCCCTTTCGGTCAAGCTCCGCCTCTTCCGCTGCTAGCGCTGAGCCACCTCTCATGTTGCTCTCGCTCTCTTAGTCCGATTGCGGAAGTCGGGAAGAAAGAACTTTTCCCCCGCTGCATCGGGCGGCTTCTGCGCCATCCCATTGGCGGGCAGGGCCTCGTGGTCCCGCCCCTGCCTTCTGGCTTTCCTTCCCGTCTGGGTTCCTCCGCTCGCTTGGCTCCTCCCCTGCACCGCTGACTCCGCCCCCTCCCCTCTGCCCGGCTTGGCGGCATGGGGGGGTGAATGGGGGATTCCCAAAGGGGCCTCAATGGAGGGGAATGGAGGGAGGTTTCCCTCGCGGGCCTCGGCTTTCGTGTGCCGGAGCCCCCCCCTCTCTGCCCCCCGGGAGCTGCTCCCTCCCCCGCCCCAGGAGCCTGCAGCCGGGTGGGCATCTCCGGGTGGCCCCCTTTCCCCCTGGGGAGAAGAGGGCGGGTTGCAACTGAGTCTTCCCCGCCAAGCACCCCCAGTCCAGCTGCTCCAGGCCGCCTGGCATCCCTTTCTCTCCCGGCTGGAAGGAAGGGCGAGGTCCCACCTGTTCTTGCCAGCCTCAAAGAAGCCGCGAATAGAGCGATCCTTCCGTCTGTGAGAAGAAATATGATGGCAGTTTCTAAAGGCCTCCTGATCCCCGGAGACTCCTGGCCGTTTGCAAATGCTCAAACCCGCTCGCGTTGTTGTGAGGCCCCTGCATCGGGGGGGCGGGGGTGGGGTGACGGGAAAAATCCTCTTTTTCTTCTTCTTTCATTTCGTGGTTTAGGAACTTCTGGGTAGTTTCTCTCCTTGCCCGATTCTCCTTTTGCGGGATACTTTTCGGGGCATCTCCAGGTGGCCCCCTATCCTCCTGGGGGAAAGGACGGGTTGCACCTTCCTGGCTTCCCATTCTGGACCTCTGACTCGCAATTGTTTCCTGAACCCTCGGACTTCCAAATGAAAAAATTCACTCAAGCTTCAGTTTGCTTTCCCCCCACCCCCTAAGAATGCATCTTTGGCCCGCTCCGCTGATTCATCCCTCATTCATTATTCCTAAATTGCTTTGCAAATCTTCATTTTCCAATCTTGTTTTCTGAAAATTGCAACAATCTGGTGGGACAGGGAAGACACAACAATGAGCAGGGGACTGTTTTCGGCTACAGGAGATGCTCCCTGCTACTTCTGATTGAAGAGTTCCCATACACGGGGAATTTTCAGGGTCACAAATTTTGCTTTTAACGCAGCGCCTTTAAATGTAGGGCAGAGGGAATAAACTATGGGGAGATCCCTCTTGTTCCACACTGGCTTCTCCCCTTAGATTGGAAAGCTACTTTAAGCAACCTGATGGTTAGGAGGGTCTGATGGAAAGAAGAGAGCAAGTTCTTTGTCTGGGTCAGATGACAAAGCCAAGACGGTCCCTTCTGCCCTCTGGGATTAGTACAAGCTGCATAGGAGGAGCCGCCCTGAAGCCATGGGGCTGTGGTGAGACCCCAAGCAGAGTGGGTGGAAGGTTGGTTCTTCTGGGACTGAAAAGACGGAGCCCACACTGGACCTGTGGTTCAAAAGTTGAGCACAGCTGTGGAGGAAGAGATGCTGTCGGCCGTGGGAGCCAGAGCAGGGGGCAGAACTGGGGGGAAATGGCTTGGCAATTTTGATGTTGGCACCTGGAAAAGGCTGCCAGTGTGACATCTCTATGGAGGTAATGGCAGCCTTGGAACCTACCTCAAACAGTCTCTCAGGAACCACTACTATTTAATCTTGCCCCTGCATTGTGGAAGGCGTCATTCTCAAATATTATTATTATTATTATTAATATTATTATTATTATTATTCACAAAAATGACAGTGTACACAGCAAATGGGATAACTATGCTGGGTTTAGTATCACAAATCACTAGTCAAACCCTTCCCAAGCACTGTGTGATGTATCAGCGGATTATGCAAGCAGATCCCAGTAAGGTGGCCTTCTGCAGCTGACCAATGGTGATCTGGTCAGTGCCAATTGTTTTTAAATGCTTGCCTAGGTTTTTAGGCACAGCAGCACCCAGTGTGCCCAGTACCACTGGAACCACCTGCACTGGTTGATACCAGAGTCTCTGCAGTTCGATTCTCAAGTCCCGATGTCTGGTGATTGTTTCAAATTGTTTCTCATCGATTCTGCTGTCACCAGGTATGGCAATGTTGACAATCCACACTTTTTTCTTCTATGATGATGATGATTGTCATTGCACCCCATACAACAAAATTAAATGCCATCTTCAGTGTACATCATACACAAGAAAACGATGAAAATAAAACACAAACACACATCCTTCACATTCTGTACATTTGAAATGAAAACCCCTGATACTGCATTAATATTGCACTCTACAATAGAATTCAGTATAGTTACTGCCCTGAGATAGAAGCTGTTTTTCAGCCAATTTGTCCTTGTTTTATTATCCTGTACCGTCTGCCAGATGGTAGTAGTTCAAAAAAAGGGTTCCCAGGATAAGATGGATCTTCGAGAATGTTTTGAATTTTCTTAAGGGAGCGGAAGCTCTAAAGCTCTTCCAAAGAGGGAAGAGGGCAACTAGTAATCCTCTGGGCAATGACATTAACCCTCTGGAGCGCTGTCCTATCTGCCCCTGTGCAATTGGCAAACCATGCAGAGGTGCAGTATGTTAAAATGCTCTCTATGGTGCAGCGGTGGAAGGTCACCAGCAGTTTTTCACTCAGTTGTTGTTTCCTGAGAAGCCTCAGGTAGTCTAATCTCTGCTGGGCCCTTTTGACCAGGGCTGCAATGTGAGCACCCCAAGTCAGGTCCTCTTTTAGGGTAACACTCAGAAACTTAAAACTGGCCACTTGTTCCACTCAGTCTCCCTGGCCAAGCAAGGGCTGGATGTCTGATCTGTTCCTTCTATTATAGTCCACTATAAGCTCCCAGGTCTTATTGGTGTTGAGGACCAAGTTATTGTCTCCACACCACGAAAGCAACCGGTCCACCTCATCTCGGTAGGCAGACTCCTCCCCCCCCCGGAGATGAGTCCCATCACTGTTGCATCATCTGCAAATTTAGTAATAGTATTGCTGGCCCGAGTGGGACTGCAGCCATGAACATAAAGAGTATAAATCACCAGTCCTTGCATGTCTACAGAGATTCTCAGCCATCCAAGTTATGGTTGTCTCAAAGGTGGGGTTTTCCCCACACCTCCAAAGGCAACTGGATTATATTTTTTCTTTCGCTGGAGAAGTAGAGCTTTCACTTCTCATCCAAGACTCCTCATCCGTCCTTGCACTTCCTCTTTTCTCTCTCTTTCTCTCATTCTTCACACAACTTTCACCGGGTGGGAGTTGACACCCCTTCCTTCCTGCCCGATGCCTCATGGAAAGTCAGCTTCTTCCTTCGATCCGGCAGCTTGGAAGGAACCAGGAGCTGTGAATCTGGAACCCTGGTCAGGTCAGTCGGGACTGCTGCTTCGCAAGCTCCTGCTCAGGTGGGCGGGATTGGTTTCCTGGGCAAAGCAGGAGCGTTTTCCCTGGGGTGTTGAGAAGGAGGGGAAGGAGAGCCCCTCTGCTGACACGGGCTCTCTGGATGCCGAATGGGGGATCCATTGGCCCACTGAAGTAGGAATGGATGACATCTTTAGACCTCTGGGGAAGGTGGAAATCTTCCTGGTGGGAGCAGCTCTTGTAAGAGAACTTGGAGCGATTGGTGGGAGAGTTTGGGAGTCCAGTTATTTGTGCCTGAATCTGCCATATCAGAATCTTTCCCCAACAGGTGAGTAAGCCATCGGAGTGCCTGTGGTGGGTGTACCTTTCTCTTCTGTCCTGCCTTTGGAGGACAGAGGAGTGGGGATTAGGAGTGGAGAAACTGTGGAGCTTAGCATTAGGAGCTGAAATCCTTGGCTGGAAGCTAAAAATGCAAAGCATTTGGGGAGCGGGATGGGGGTTGGAATGTCCTCTTGTTGGAGGTGGTGGCAGGGAGGTCATGTGATTTCAAAACCGAAAGAACTCTCAGGCAAAATTATATGAAATAAAAGTTCTGCTGGATCAGTGAAGCAAGAGCTAGGAAGGCCAACCAGATTCCAGCAGGTGGAAGGTGCTGGAGCTATGAAGATGTCCCTGGTTGTCTATGAAGAGATAATTTTTTTTTGGAGGGGTGGAGACCAGCAGAGTCCAACTGTTAAGCAGGAAAGTCCAAAGACAACCAACCTGCTTCCTCCGCCTAATGGCCACAGACCTTCTCTGGGGCTTCTTCCTTGCCCCATGGGCGACTTTTTTTCTCTGAGATACGATCAGCCCGACTCCTTATTAGCATTTTTATCCATCTCAGAACTGAGTTATTTTGAAAACAATTCGGGTTGCCTCGGATGACTGAACATCTCCCTAGAGATCCAGCATTTGGGTTGTGATCATAGCCTCTTTTTTTTTTTTTTAACTTATTTATCGCTTCTTATTTATCGCTTTTTATTATTTTCATGATTGCTGACTGGCCTTGATCAAACTCCCATTTTTAAAAGAGTAACGTTACATCAAGGATGTTGGTTAACAATGCGGGATCTGTTTGAGTCCCTGAGCAGCGTTTGATTATGGCCAGGTAGCGCATCTAATCAAATCATACATTGAAATAATTAGGAGACACAGGGCTGAGCCTCGCTTGCCACAGACGGCTCCAGCACCATCCTGGTTGCCCGTCAGGCTGCTCTGATGACTTTTGAATGCCACCCACACTTGAGGCAAGCAGGCCGTTACATCTCTCCCTTATCCTGCATCCTCCTTAAATCCCCTTTTGAGATCTTGCGTTCTGAGAGTGGTTTCTCTTCTCTCTTCCCCCCCGCCTTATTTTATAATGCCTCCATCCTGGTCCCCCATTTTGGCCCAGCTCTCTCTGCCCCCTTCCCAAATCACTCCCAGGGACATATCCTTCTGAAGGGTCAGATGATGGGATGTATGTACAGAGGAGGCCCATGGGGGGGTCAGAGGAAGGGTCATATGGACCCAGGTATGGATGGAATGGACACGAGAGTTAGGAATATGAATGTAGATCAAAACATTTTCTCTTGTCTTCGTTTCTGTGCCTTAAGCAGCCTGGCTCCTTCCTGTCTTCTCTCTCCCTACAGAAGGAGGGGGGGTCGCAGGAGTGGGGGGTGCTGCCTCAGATAAAGTTAAAACTGCTTTTACTTTGTGGAAGGAGCGGGGTCGCAGGGAATGGGGGAACTGCCTCGAGCTGCTCTGCAATAGGGAAGGGGTTGGAACTGCACATTCTTAAGGGAGAAGTTAGCACCTTAAACCACTAGCCAGGATATCAGGAACAAGAATAGCTTGCTTATAAGAAAACTACCCCAAAAACCACATAGCTGGCACATGAAAGTAGGACACTTTGCAAGATAACCGTGATCTGGGGTGAAACGCAGGTGACGCCACATTTAGCTACGTAGGGGGCTGAGATCCAAATAACCAGTCAGTATTATCTGTTATGCATGCATTATTAGGGGAAGGGCAAAGGGACGAATGCGACCACCCCTTGACTACGAAAATTGCTGTAAGATTCTCATCAAGACCCTTTGGTTAGCTTTTGAGCTGTGGTCCTTATCTTGGTACCAAAATAAAAGTATATTGTATCACACCTTGTGTCCGGTGTCTTATCGGCTTCAACACCAAGCAAGAGCCCAGTTTTGGGGATAACACTTCCCTACCACTAGAGACGGTCCAGTCCTCCCAAGTTTTGGGTGGTCTTCTGGAAAAAGAAGGTCCACTTCCCTATTTGCCTCTTTCGCAATTACTTTTCAGAATGATTTCAGGGCCTCCTTTCCATAAAGGCCACACAGGATATTGAGCAACGCCAGAAGAAAATTTCAACAAAACAGCCTTTTCTGTTTGAAAATATAAATTGGAACGGTGCCCATGAAACGTAGACATTCAGAAGCTGAACCTTTACCACATCAGCTTGTCTTGTGAATCAGTTCCTAGTCGTAAACATGAGGAAAGACTAAGTGCAGTTTGAGAGGAGTGGGCTTAAAAGCCAGCAAATAATCTTTATTTTTTTTCCTGAGCTGGCTGAAGCAGAGAAGCCACTGGGGGAGTTTGGGTCAGGGGAAAAACCATCTGACATATTTTGCCAAAAAAATGCCAGTTAAGTACCCTGGAGTCAGAGCTGGCCTGGTGGCCTAAATATCAGGAAGCAGCAGCAAAATGCACCCTCCCTTTAAACATCATTTTGTCATTTTGTCATTTTTTTCCCTTGCGGACTCCTTATTGCTCTCTCTCAGCTTGGTTGTTTCCTTGTAGACCCAACTAGGCAACCTCATCAGTACAAAGTTTTCTCTTTGCTTAATTCCAATGGCACCGTTTAATTTTTTTTTTCCAAAGCACCAGAAGGCAAGATAAGAAACAATGGATGGAAATTAAGCAAGGAGAGAAGCAACGTAGTATTAAGGAGAAACTTCCTAAGAGTGAGGACATACGATTTCACTAGATATATTCTCTAGCTCTCAATTATTGAAGGAAGAGGCGTATCTATGGACGTCCCATTCCAAACCACATCGGATTGCCTCTGCTACTAATGGTGCATGGTGGTATACACTATACAGCCAAAATTCTGGCTATCTGGCTGCAGCGTTTGAGAGGCCTGCTTTAAGAGACAGAGGGATGGAGCCAGGGGTGAGATGCTACTGGTTATCCCTGGCTCTGTAGAACCAGTACCTCTGAAGAGCAGCAGACACCGAACCAGTTCTGTGTCTGCTGCTGTTTGACCCACCTGCCCGGGCTCTTACCTGTCTTTTATTTCCTGCTTTTTCAACCTCAGCTGCTTCGCACGGCACAGCTGAGGTTGAAAAAAGCAGGGAGAAAGTGGCTTTTCAAATGCTGTGCACGCACGTGCACAGCACTTTTCAGCTGTCTGGGAGGCACAGCTTAAGGTTTTTTACACGTGGGCGCAGCATGCAGTCACCGAACCAGTATTAACACCGGTTGAATCCAGGGGTGGGATTCAACATTTTTAACAACCGGTTCTGTGGGCGTGGCTTAGGTGGTGGGCGTAGCTTGGTGGTCATGTGACTGGGTGGACATGGCTTGGTGGTCATGTTATTGGCTGGGTGTGGCCAACTCAACATCACTCACATCGAGGCACGCATCTCCTTGCCTGGCCTCTCATGACTGTGAGGATGCTGCAACAGTCGTAAGTGTGAAAAATGGCCATAAATCACTTTTTTCAATGCCATTGTAACTTTGAACGGTCCCTCCACACAAGCAAAGTACCAGCAAAGGAGGGGAAAAAACTCCAGAGAAGTTCCTGAGACAGAAAGTCTAGTCCTGCCAAGAATGTAATGAGGGATAACGGAGAGGCAGTTTCTGTAAGCAACACCAGAATGTTTCCTTCCTGCCTTCCTTACAGGATTAGCCCAGGAATTTCTTCTAACAACCGGTTCTCTGAGCTGCTTAGGATGGTAACAACCGGTTCTAGCGAATAGGTGTGAACCGGTAGAATCCAACCCCTGGATGGACGGCTTTCTTCAAAAGGAAAGTTGAGATTTAGGGACCAAATTTCTGTGAGGCACAAAGGAATCACTTTCTTGGGTGATCACAATGCCAGTTACTCACTGAGAAAATGAGTCAGAGAAACCGTGAGGGAGAAATCGGGCTGAAGAAACAGGGACTTCCCTTCCCAACTCAGGGTGCAGCGTTCCTTTGTCTTCCTCATCCCAGTGACTCAGCCTGGAAAATGGGTGTATGCAGGAGTATTTTTGTCAGGCTGTGGAAACTTTCTTTACGTCCACTTTCTATTCCCTCTGTTGGGGAGATTCATCTCATCTCCAATCAAAAATCAAGTGGCAGTCGTGACTAGGAAGGCCTTAGCACAGCTTCATGTTGTGCATCAGTTGTACCTCTTCCTAGACTGGGAATGTCTACTCAGTTCCAGACTGGACTACTGTAATGCATTCTACATGAGGCTGCTGTGGGAGATGAGCAGGCTAAGCCTGAGGGAGGAGTCAAACATGTCATCAGCCTCGAGTCCAATGATGGGATTCAATTTTTTTTTACTACCGGTTCTGTGGGCGTGGCTTGGGACTTAATGGGAGGCGGAGAATAGATGGGGCTGGAGGAGCCAGTCAGAGGTGATATTGGTCAATTCTCCCAACTACTCAAAATTTCTGCGACCGGTTCTCCAGAACCTGTCAGAACCTGCTGAATGCCACCTCTGCTCAAGTCCCTTGGCACCCACAAGGTATCTAAGTTCACCCTATCTTATTTACCACCAATTTGCTTTGTAATTCTTGTAGAGAGTTTAAGCTTGCAATAAAGCCTTACATTCTTTTAGACTGCCTGGGTTTCCTGATTTTGACAGCTGCTCTGGAAGAATATCTGGAAACTTCAAGGGTCAAGTCAAAGTTTAACCTTCACAGCCCTTCCTCATAGCCGGGAACCACCTCATCATCTCCCATTAATTCCAGCAGAGAGAGAATACTATGGGTTCCATCTGTGAGATGCCTACAATTGATGGGTTCTAGAAGGTGAGCCATGTTCTCTGCCAAGTACCCATCTAATGGAACATTCTCCTAAAACGGAACAGAGCTCTGTTGTAATGACAAGGCAGTCTAGTTGTTTGATCATGATCAACTGAATCATAATGAACTTTGTTGGGAGTCTAGTCTTGCATTTATACACATTTTTAGTAATCCTCCAACATTGGTTAACTTTGGTTACTGCTTAACTTTCGTTACTGCTTAGCATAATAGTAATTAACACAATTAATTATCTCTAGTTAAAGTCTAACATATGTTTACTTCCACTCTCTAATCCTCCTTTACATTAGTGACTTTGTTTGCCTGAGTTGTAATTGCTTGTAAACGTTCTTTATCTGAGGTTTGCCACCCAAGATAAGAACATTCCTGCAATTACAACGCTACAGAGCTCCATCCTGGTTAATGTTCAGGAGGTCCCTCAAAACATGGTTATGTCCCCAGGCTTAAAGGTCCTAGGGAAGCAATTACAATTTAGTGATTCTCCTATTGTTGGTGGTGCCTGGATATTCCTCTCTGTATTTGTGGTTTGTGTATCTTAATGTTTTAATGTTTTTAAATTTTAATAGCAAATCTCTATATTTTTTCAGTGACCGTGTTTAGTTAGAATAATTGCTTTTATATTAGAATAGAGCTGGAAGGGACCTCGGAGGTCTTCTAGTCCAGCCTCTTGCTCAAGCAGGAGAACCTACTATACCATTTCAGATAAGTGATTGTCTACTCTAGTCTCTTCTTAAAAGCCCCCAGTGATGCAGCGCCCGCAATTTCTGAAGGCAAGCTGTTCCACTGGTTAATTGTCCTCACTTTTAGGAAGCTCCTCCTTAATTCTAAAATTCCTTAACTCCTTCATTAAAAATATTAGTTTTATTGGATTGTTGAATGCTCCTGGCCAGAGGGGCAGCTTTATAAATCTGAGAAATAAGTAGATCAGTTACCAATCTTAGTTATACCTGTGCTAATGCCAAGAACAACACCGGTCACCTATGGCAGGGTTTTTGGCTGTTCTATTTATTATATTAGAGGGTCTAGAGATTAGATTATTGCAAACTGAAATTTGGTTATTCACAGGAAGTACAGCTGATGCCCTAACACACTCTGGATAAACAGCACGCGTGCACAAACACACAAAGGGTGAGAGAGAGAGAGATGTAAAGATGTCAGAGGCAACGGGGAAAGGAGGGAGGGAGGAAGAAAGGAAAGGAAAGAAGGAAAAGAGGGAGGAAAGAAGGAAGGAAAAGAGGGAGGAAGAAAGGGAAAGAAGGGATGGTTGGAGGGAAAGGAGGGAGAGAAAGAAGGAGAGTGGAAGGAAAGGACAGAAGAATCAAGTGCTGGATTGCTTATTTCAAATTAAGAGTATTTTGTTAACAGACCATTTATGAGCATATGAGGAATGGTTGAAGGAAGGAAAAGAAGGAAGAAAGAGGAGACAGGGAGGGAGGGAGGGAGGGAGGGAGGGAAGGAAGGAAGGAAGGAAGGAAGGAAGGAAGGAAGGAAGGAAGGAAAAACAAGTGTCAATGAAAAAGCTATAAGGAAGGAAGGAAGGAAGGAAAAACAAGTGTCAATGAAAAAGCTATAATTCTGCTAACATCCCATTTGCTTCCCAATTGGAGACACCTCCCTCCTGCATTTTCCGAGAAGATCCTGAATCCAGCCTCAGCTTTTCGGCCTCCACCATGTCAGATCCAGAGGATGAGGATGGTGAGACTTGTTGGAACAACCTGGAAAGTTTCCGTGTGAAGCTGATTTCGGTGGTCGACCCTTCCAGAATAACGCCGTACCTCCGGCAGTGCCGAGTCATCAACCATGATGATGAGGAGCAGGTCCTGAATGATCCCAGCCTGGTACTCCGGAAAAGGAAAACAGGTACCCGCCAATTTTTCTGGATTTACAAGAAATCTGGGTTTACCATCTCAGGCAAGATGTCCCAAAGGTGCTTTTTCAGGAGGCAATTGGACTTTCTGATTTTTCTTTGAAGGTGTTTCACTTCTCATTCAAGAAGCTTCTTCAGCTCTGACTGGATGGTGGGGAATGGAAGGATTGATATTCCTTGCAGACAGCTGGTCATTTGCATCCTTTTAGAGGGTTGTTGAGGCCACCTGGAGGTTTATCTGTGTCCTCAGGGTCACCTGAGTGGTGCAAATGTTCCTGTAGTCTTCAATTTTTCTTTCTGGAAATTCATTCCTACTCCCACACCATTCTAAGGGGGTCCATCCCAAATTGTATGACTAAAAGTCTGTAGAGATTCTCCGTCCTCCAGGTCCTGGTTGTCCCAAAGGTACTTTTTTTCAAGAGGCAACTGGACTTTCTTGTTTTTTTACTTTTGAAGACATTTCGCTTCAATAATTACCGAATTACCGAAGATGTAATTACCGAACTGGTAGTAACACCAGTTGAATCCCACCCCTGGGTTGTAGGAGTAGGAATGGCCTTCCAGAGGGAAAAAATTGCAGACTACAGGAACCAGGAGCACCACTCAGGTGAGCCTAAGGACACAGATAAATCTCCAGGTGGCCTCAACAACTCTCTAAAAGGATGCAAATGACCAGCTGTCTGCAAGGAGTATAAATCCTTCCATTTCCCAGTATCCAGTGAGAACTGAAGAAGCTTCTTGAACGAGAAGCAAAATCTCTTCAAAGAAAAACCAGAAAGTCCACTTGCCTCTTGAAAAAAGCACCTTTGGGACAACCAAGATCTGGATGACTGAGAATCTCCACAGACATCAAACAAGAAGCTTCCAGGATGGAGTTTTAGCTGACACCCTTTTTAAGAACCGGAAGCAAAAGGAGCGAGGCAATCTAATCTGACCTTCCATCCTTCTCTCTTCATGGGGAGAACCTGACAGGGACCAGAAAATCTGCCTTTTTTCCTTTTCATCCTGTCCCAAATTCTCCTCTTTAAAATTGACCTTGATCGCAATCCCCTTGGCTGAAACCTCTGGCCCATTCAGGAAGATTTCTTCCTGCCTTTGTATAGTTTCCTGAATATATGAAACCGTACATGAGAGCTGAATTGAGGGATGAAGCTTAAAGAGGGAATCTGGGCGTAGTTTGTCTCTCTTCTGTGCTCAGCACAAAAGTGAAAGAGAAACTAACTTGCTTGCTTGCCTGCTGAACTAAAGTGAAATGGTCGTCTGTTTCTGAGCTCCTGAGCTGCTGTTCTGCTCTGAACCTGTAACGTGTCTGCTTCTGTTTGAGTTTGCTCCATGTTGGAGAAATCCGCAACTGGTATTGTAAAATTCACTTTATATGTTTATAAAGAAGTTAAATGAAGCATCAGCCATCTATGTTTACTTTTCTGCCCCTGAATTTACGCTGCAATACTCTGAATAATATTAAAATGAGTCAAGCCAACATCAGAAAGTATTTTCTGTTTGGTGTTGAAATCATAAACTTCTTCGTTAACATCTGTTGCTAAAATTGGAAGTTTCGATGGCTGCAAAACCCTTGACTCCTCCTTGGTTCTGATCATTTTGAGTTTTGCATTTCAAAATGCAGAATTGCAATTAGGAGAGCTTTTTTATCAGGTTGGTAGAAAGTAATAGTTGGTAATTTCACACTTTACTAGAAATTTGAAATTGACCCAAGATAAAGTTGTACTTTGTATCTGATAGGCTTCATATTTATCTGACAGGATATGGAGAAATCTGTTTCTTGAGAATTGAGTGTAGCATCAAATCTCCTGCTTGGGGAGGGGGTTGGACTAGATGACCTACAGGGACCCTTCTATCTGTATTCTATTTAATTTTTGTTGTTGTTATTCTTGTTATTTTTTGTTGTTATTTATTTATAACTGGGCTTCAGAGAGCCTGTCTGGAGCTTCTTCGTTATCTTTAGGCATTTAAAGAAAGGCAAAAGATTAGAAATGCAGGAACGATTTGGACCAATGAATCCAACCACCGGACCAGTCCAGAAGTTGAGATTTTAAAGAGTTTGTGGTCTGTCCATCTTTGCAGGGCTGCTCCTAGATCTCCTCCAGAGGACGGGCAAGAAGGGCTTTGTGGCTTTTCTGGAGAGCCTGGAGTTGTACTACCCACATCTCTACAAGAAAATAACCGGCAACGACCCCACCCGAGTCTTCTCCATGATAATAGGTAATAGTTTGCTCTGGTAGCTCTCTTGAGGTCTTATGGTGACATCGTAGTTCCATCTTTGGTCAACTGAAGTCAACATCAAGGTTCTCATTGATGGACCCAATCTAGCAAGCACAAAGGAGATGATCCAATCTCTTCCTGCAAAACTTCACTGAGTACATCATTTTGGCACAGAATGAAAGCAAAACCCACATAGTTCAAGTTCAGGTTCTTCCTCCCCCTATGAGACCAAGTCGCATTGTCCAGTGGAGTTTCTTGATAATGTTTTGGGAATGTCTGGTAAAGTTCTGGCAAACACTGCTGAAGTGTCCCTGGTTCCCATCTTGATGCCTGGAACTTTCTATGTGCCCTTTCCCGCCCCGCCCTTCTACATTGTCCAATGGAGTTTCTTGCTATTGTTATGGGATCATCTGGTAAAGTTCTGGCAAACACTGCTGAAGTGTCCCTGGTTCCCATCTTGATGCCTGGAATTTTCTTACTTTATTTGTACCCTTTCCCCCCTCCCTTATGGTGTGTTGGCAAGCTGAGAAATAATAATAGTTGCAATAGCAAAAATGTCTTTTGAAGCTCGACAGTCAAGACTTCAGCAATGGGAGGCATCTGGCACTGAAGTACTGAAACCTGGGAAACACCTTAGTGTTGCTTTCTGTCATGTTTTTCGGGTCCCCGCCTTGCTGCTCCCACCCACCAGGGTTGCTCTCCTCTGCAGACACGGCGGGAGAGTCCGGCCTGATGGAAGTACTGATGAGCGAGGTCTCAAAGCTGCAGGCGGCCGTCCGAGAAGAGAGGCAGAAGGTCCAGGACCTGAGCATGACCCTCAGCACCAAGGAGGACACCATCAAGGAGATGAGGGTGAGGGACAGCGTCCTGCGCAAGTACCAGGAGCGGGCACACAAGGTGAAGGAGGAGAGGGATTCCCTCAGCAAGGAACTGATGCTGTGCCGAGAGGAGAACTACAAGCTGGCCATGAGCTACGCCAAGCAGAGTGAGGAGAAGAATGTGGCCCTGATGAAGAACCGGGACCTACAGCTGGAGGTAGGACGCTTTGTTGACATTCCTTGCTTCCTTTGGGGCAAGGGGAAACAGAACAGGCCAGGGATGGGGTGCAGGGCTGGGCTTCAAACATTTTAGCAATGGGTTCTCTGCCCAGTTGCTCGATGGGTATGGCCATGGTGGGTGTGGCCTAGTCAGCCTCCTGCACCATGGAGGCAGGGGGGCGGAGTTCCCTCCCCGGGCTCCGGAGGCTCTCTGGAAGCTGGAAATGGGCCAATTAACGGCCTTCCTGAACTTCTAGGAGGCCCGTTTTTCGCCCTCCCCAAGCCTCCATGCGCGCCCCGAACTTACCTGCATCCAAAATGGGCCCTGTGGGGACATCTGGGAGGGGCCAGCCAGGAGTGGGATTTTGGGGTTCTCCAAACTGCACAGAATCTTAGCTAGGGGCTCTCCCGAACCCCTGCAAACCCCCAGCAGCCCCATCCCTGATGGGGAGTTAGGACTGATGTGAATTTAAGCTGGGAATACCTGAATTCCGATAACCAACTCTTCCATGAGTTGGTACACACCATGACCTGTGTTTATATGACCCATTTAGCCCGGCTGATTTAAAACCTGGCCCCACGTTTCCACGAGTTTGGTTATTTTCACATTGGGATGTTCTTTGTGGTTTATCCTATCTTGCGGGGTGGGGGTGTCAACCCTCTTTTTGGCTCGGGTAGTATATGGGTCCTCAATGATAATGATAATTATTCTTCTTTTAAATGACCGTTGTCCTTTTATATAACAGAATAATTAAAGAAAGGATGGTGCCAAATCAAATGTACAGGGCAAAATTTAACATTTTGGTGGGTTTTTTTTCCAATTATTTTAAATAATTAAATCAAATTGTTAAATAGTGCTTCAGCAAGTTGTCCCATGGGTGAGTTGGCCATGTCATCTTACAGCATGTCGGCTTGTAGTTGTGATTGTCCCATTCTGATCTTGGGAACCCCAATTTGCAGGCTGTATTGGGGGTTAACAGTAGGCCGCATGCCTTAAAACCCAACAAGCTCTGTGGAATCAAGGTGAAGACTTATCATGGTGGCCATATATGCAAATAAAATTGAGATATGAGAAAGACACTAAGGATTATGGTTTTTACAATGAACCTACAACATTTGACCAAATAATGCTTGGAGTAGATGAAAAAAATGATAAAAGGAAATATATAACTTCTTGTTCAGCTTAAAAATGGAAGAGGAACAGGTAAAGGAAACCACAATAGTACGGGCAAAGAACTTTGGATATACTATAGATTTAGATGAACGGCAAAAGCTTTGGGAAAGAAATTGTAAGTTGACAATGGCAACTACATATAAGGAAAATTTATATAAAATGTTCTATAGGTAGCATTTACCACCGGCAAAGATGTTTAAAAGTATGCCTGCCAAATGCTGGAAATATAAACAGACACCAGGGAGGTATTATCATATGTGGTGGACATGTGTAAAAACAAAGAAGTATTGGAGAAAAATACATACATGGTTGGAGAAAATGTTAAAAACAACACATAGATTAGAAGCCAGAAATATTCTTACTAATATTAGTAAGATAATAGGCATAATACCTGAAAATCCCTGATAAAGGGAATCTATATTTAATATTACATGCTTTGACAGCAGCAAGAATTGTTTATGCACAGTACTGGAAAAATTAGGAGATGCCTACAGAAGTTGTAATTAAAAAAAAAAAATTAGATGGTGCAGAAATGGACAGATTGACATTAAAAAGAAAAGAAAAAGAAGACAGAGTATTTTAGAACATGGGACTTGGTTGGACAGCAGAGGAAGAAATTAGGAGTGGGAAGAGTATTATTGTATAAAAATAAATTGACCCAGTCAATACACCATTCACTAAGCACTTATATATGTAATGTGAAAATATATAAATAATTTGTTAAAAAAAAAAGCAGGCCCCATGCAGGAATTGATCTCCCCTGGCCCCCTTGTATGACAATGTCCTCCCTTTCCTGCCCCCACCAAGATCGATTGCCTTCGGCACAGCCTGACAAAGGCTGAAGATCACTGCAGCCTGGAACGGAAGCACACACTAAACCTGAAGCAAGCCATGGAGCAGCGGCCCAGCCACGAGGCCGTGTGGGAAATCCAGCGGGAGAAGGACCTGTTGTTGGCCAAGAACAAGGAGCTGGAGAGCACGCTGCAGGTCTCTTTTGGCTCAGGAAGGCGGAGCGATCGGCAGAACGGGGTGGAAGGCAGGGTGGGGGGGGGTGTCTGCAAACATATGGGGCCCCTTGGACAAAACTGCAGATCAAATGTATCGTCGGGATGCAGATTTTGATGGGAACTCTGCGGGAAAGTCTTAAGTTCTTGAACTTGAGTTTGACAGGTTTTGCAAAAAGGAGGGATTCACTGAAAGGGATCTCAGCAAATAGATTGGCTGTTTATCATTAGTTTGCCCCCATTGAGAGACTCGTGGAATCAGCTTATAACGGCTTACCTGATTAAATATCCCAAAAATTCTGATCCCGTTTACTGATAAGGAGCCACGGTGGCACAGTGGTTAGAGTGCAGTACTGCAGGCTACTATTCCTGACTTGCTAGCTGTCAGCAGTTTAGCAGATTGAAATCTCACCAGGCTCAAGGTTGACTCTGTCTTCCATCCTTTCGACGTGCGTAAAATGAGGACCCAGATTGTTGGGGGCAAGAGAGGCTGGCTCTGTAAACAGTTTAAGGAGGGCTTAAAGCACTGTGAAGTGGTATATAAGTCTATATACCAATAGCAATAGCTATATAATAGCTATTGCCATTGCATCCAGTTTGGGTCATTGTCAGGCAACAGAACTTTTCCCATTCACTCGGCTAGAATGAATTTCAGAAAACGTATCAAAACGTATAAAAAAGGAATCCTTTATTGAGATGAGACCATTCCTGTAGGAGTTCAAAGCAGCGTCTGAGGTCCCTCAGGCATACAGGGATACCTAAGGGAGTTTAGAACCCCTCCCCTTATCTCGATGTGTATTTAGTGAAACAAAAGCCAGTATGTTAATTCCTCCCCACCCCTCTTGTAAGGAACGATCTTTTTACAGTTTCCCAGGACATACCTAATTTCCCCCCCCACCCCCTTTTTAGAACAAACTTTTCCAGAGATTCCCAGGACACATCTCACTGTGGAATTTTTATGATCTTCTCATGTCCTGGCTGTGCCTCTCAGAGGTGATAGGTTCTGGCCATCTGGTTTTTCTCCCTCCATCGTATCATGTGCGGGTTATACAAATTCGATATAAGATTAAATATATTCAAGTTACATCAAGAAAGGATTTCTTTATCAGCCTCCCTGCCCGCTTTTCTTCTTCCACTGAAGAAATGACAGATACACGGATCTGACATCCATCATGATATAAGTGCTATTGCTAGCCCTTCCTTCCTTCCTTCCTTCCTTCCTTCCTTCCTTTCTTCCTTCCTTCCTTCTAAGTGCTAGTGTTAGTGTGTGTGTGCCTGTATGTATGAGTTATGCACCTGCAAAGTAAAATTATGCATTTCCTAAACTTTTGATACACCAAGACCAAAAGCTTCACCATCCTTGGTCATCCCACTCCCTGCAAGAGGCAGGGAAAGCAGCTCATCCCTCCCAGGCGATATGCTCTCTCCCTAAGTGAAGGAGGAAGGCAGAGGTGGGAGAGAGGGTGTCAGCACAATAGCAATAGCGCTTAAACTTATATCCCGCTTCACAGTGCTTTACAGCCCTCCCCAAGTATCAGCCTCTTGCCCCTAACAATCTGGGTCCTCATTTTACCCACCTCAGAAGGCTGGAAGGTTGAGTCAACTTTGAGCTTGGTGAGATTCGAACTGCCAAATTCCAGGCACCAGGCAGTCAGCAGAAGTAGACTGCAGTACTGCATTTTGACCACTGTGCCACCATGGCTTGCAAAGGGTGGGGGAAAACATGAAGGGGTGCTTATTTTGTGCCTTTCCTCTCTTCTAGGTCACCAAGAATGGCAGCTCCGAGAAGGACGGGGTCCCCCTTCAAGCTCTCGAGGCCGAGTGGAGGCGGGTGCTGAAGGAGCAGCAGGAGTTGGTGAACACCGCCTGCAATTTACGCCAAGCGCTCCAGAGAGCCGAAGACGGGCGGGATAAAGTAAGTAGCCAGGCCTGCCTACAAAGCCACAATGTTACATCTTGGCAAGTCATGGAGGGGAAACTGGTCACCTCGGGAAGGCAGCGGGGAGATTGCTGTGGGCAGGAAGAGGCTCAAGGGAGACAACTGGAGGCAGCAGGAAGAGTAGGAAGACTTGGACAGGTGCCCCTGAGAAGCCCTTGAGAACTGTCATGGCCCCGTTGGAGACTGGATCCAAGGAGGAGGACGAAATAGCGCCGGGTCCGACAGAGGAGGATCGTGCAAGGGGAGTAGAGGAAGGGGGGGAATCCCCCTTGCACGATCCTCCTCCGTCATCCCGTCTTCCTCCTCAGACCCAGGCTCCGACGGGGCCACGACAAGAACTTTGGAAGTGCCTTCACTTCCCTCCAGGAGATTCCTCTGACGGCAGTTCTTAATCTGGAAGGAATGAAGGAATTCTTCCTTCTCTACACTGCAATTCTGAGGAGAATTATTAGTGTGCGGAGGCTAATGATGGAATCCGAGGGGAATGAAATGAAAGTGAATCAGATTTGGAGTTGAACCTGGTTTCATCCATGTCTTTGTCCTTTCCAATCGGACTGGACGTCATTCCCACAAGTGGACACAAAGGCCAGGCAAAGCTCTGGACTCTCCCCAAATGCTGTCCAAGGAGAGAGGAGTGACCGCCAACATGGGGGATAATGGTCTCCATGGCACTGATGAATATTTATATTGAATCTGTATGAAGTAAACCTTCCAACGCACTTTTTGTTTCCATGGGAAAGACAACCAGGTAATTTACAGTCTCAAATCAATGGAGACTAAATGTGCAAATCCCTGAAGTTTTCTTGGCAACTTTTTCAGAAGTGGTTTCACTTGTTTTCCTCTTCCTAGGGTGAGGGGGATTTACAGAAGATTTTTTTTTCTTCCTTCCTTCCTTCCTTCCTTCCTTCCTTCCTTCCTTCCTTCCTT